>JBBPBX010112126.1:0-10637 GCA_038048925.1 Garcialebias charrua
TCACAGCGTTTGAGTCCCGGGAGGCGCCCGAGTCCGGGTCCTGCTCCACGCTCCCCTCATCGCTCTCTGGGAGTATCACCAGCCGGAGATTTGAGCTCCAGACTGCGGGCCATCCGTCACAGCCCGAGCACACTTCCAAGGGTCGGATATCTCAGACGGCCCGGGTCAGGAGGGGCTCCCGCTGTCCCCGACTCGCTTATAGCTCCCCCGGTCCAGTGAACCCATCCTGCGAGGCAGAAACAGACCTTTGAAGGCTCTCTGTGTGATATGAAATACTAGTTTGGTAAGAACGGATCTGCTCTTCGTGTTATTGGCCCCAGACGGCTCTTTAGTCAGGCGGCCGGGATAAACGAGCCTCTTGCGAATCACTAATGATTCCATCATCTCCGAAACAATAAGCAGCATCAGCTGTAGTTTGAGAAAACCCGGAAACTCCCCTCGGACTTTGGTAACTTTTTACCGTTTGACTTGGAACAAACTGAAAATGTTTTCATCCAAAACATTACAGACGACGTCAGCGATGACCCAACAGGTCACGGCAGTGTTTTTAACCTGGAGGGCTCTAATTAGCCCCCGTTTGACAGGAAACCGGCTGATTTGTTGATCTAAGCTGCTGCCAGGTCCGGAGTTGACACTCAGACGTCCTCCATGTCTTCTGTCAGTAACAGTCACTGAGGGAACGGCTTTAATCGTCCTCATAAACATCTGGACACCGTCCTCAGAGCTCAGAATCACCAAACGACCGAAATGACCAAAAAGAAACGTTTCAACATTTTAAATTATACAAAAATCTACATGAAAACGTGTGGTTCAGTCAGGAGCAGTTCTTCTGGAAGAAGGTTTGTTTTAACTCATCGTATCTCCTCTGTAAAACACAATAGAACCCTCAAACAGAACATGTGGTACCATCAGAACCTTCTGCTGCTCTCGGGTCAAAAACTCTGATTTATCTCACAGTTTCAAAAAAGGCGTTCAATACAAGATCAACTGGACTTTATTTGTAGCAACAAGACGTTTCGGCCTCTATCCAGAGGGCTTTATCAATTCAATGAACAGACTGTGTGCGTGTGGAGTTATAACAGTCTTAGGAGTCACGCACCAACCTATGTAAATTGCAAGCTGAGGTAACACATACATGTAAATTGACAAATCACACCTTAACAGTAGGAGTTTCCTTGAGGTCTCTGACAGAAGACACACAACTGTATGTAAATTGACAAAACACACCTCACAACCAAACAGCAGAGACTTCTCAAAAAAAAAAAAAAAATTTGCTAGTCTAATTCCCAGACAAGACACCTCTGCTCCCATCCGGTGTAAAACGTCTGGGAATCAGCCCCAAAACTGAGTTATAACAAAGGAGAGCCACCTCCTCTGGACAAAACTCAGCTGTTCACCTCCACCTCACGGACAAGGGTCACTCATTTGAGGACCAGAATGTGCAAATTTTGGACAGAGAGCACAGATGGTTTGAGAGGGGTGTGAAGGAAGCTGTTTATATCAAGAAAGAGCAGCCCTCACTCAATAGAGGAGGCGGACTGAGATTTCAACTTTCCAAGACTTATAACTCAGTTTTGGGGCTGATTCCCAGACGTTTTACACCGGATGGGGAGCAGAGGTGTCTTGTCTGTGAATTAGACGAGCAAAGTTTTTTTTTTTGAGAAGCCTCTGTTGTTGGGCTGTGAGTTGTTTTTTGTCAATCTACATACAGTGGTGTGTCTTCTGTCAGAGACCTCAAGGAAACTCCTACTGTTGAGGTGTGATTTGTCAATTTACATGTATGTGTTACCTCAGCTTGCAATTTACATAAGTTGGTGTGACTCCTAAGACTGTTATAACTCCACGCGCACACAGTCTGTCCATAGAATTGATAAAGCCCTCTGGATAGAGGTAGAAACGTCTTCTGTTACAAATAAAGTCCAGTTGATCTTGTATTGAACGCCTTTTTTGATTTTATCATGTCCTGGACGACTGAGAATCTTCACCAGCATATCTCACAGTTTCACTCAGGGACTGTTTGCTTGAAGCGTCTTCAGGCCTTGTACACACGTAGCCGGATATCAGGAAAACCGAATAGTTTATCATGCGGTGTGGCCTTTCATCCACACGTGAACTCCGGTTGATGTAACTATAAACGAATAATAACAAAAACTCTGACCAAAGTGGAGATTTGAGAATTCCCCTCGTTCGGGTTTGCGTGCGGACTTTCGGAACCGGAGATTTGATTAAATACGAACAGGAAGTCGTGGTTGCTTTGAAGGGTTGTGATTGGCTGATATACGTTTCACCTTTGCACTACACTGCCTCCTATGGGTTGGGTATATTCTTTACAATGCTCTGTGGTGAAAATCACCGGGTACATGTAGACAATCATTTTCTCGATCCAAACATGTATGTATGGCAATATTTTTTTGCGCAGATATTCATTTTTTCAAACACCAGGTTACGTGTGTACAAGGCCTCAGTCTGCTTTTCTGCCTGAAGCGCTGCCATGTACTGCCCCTCCCCCATTGTTCTCCAGAAAGAGCGGGAATCACCATGGCAACCAGTGACTCGGCAGATCCGTCTTTGTTTTTTGTTTTTTCGTAACTCTTGTGATATTTGAACAAATTCTTGATTACAGGCAAACCGATACTAGTGTTTTTCAAATCTTGTACAAGTACACAATTAAGTTTGGGTACTAGTATTTATTGAGTTAGTACTTAAATATTTCACAGTGCTTAAAAAAACATTTCTTTAAGAACACAGCAAACAGTCTGCTGTTTTAACATCACCAGTTTTTATTTTTTGTGCTATTCATAAAATGTGGGGAACCCCCCCCCCCCCACTATGTTTGTTTGATTGTATGTTTGGTTTATAAGTTTGATCTTTAGTCTGTGCTTAAACTTGGAGATATCCAAAACCTCAAGGTTACACTTTGTGTGCAGTTGCACTTCAGCGCCACCAGAGGGCATCACTTGTGATGAGTTGAATGTTTGTGAGTGCGCACAGAGAGAGAAGAAGAAAAACAAAGCGTTGTGGAAGCGGCATAGACATTATATATATGATATCTATGGGAAGCGGTACGTTACGTTGTGAGACAATAAAACCTCCTGAAAATCACCGGAGGTCCTCCTTCTTCTTGGAAAGTGCCACATTATCTTAAAATATCTAAAACTACAGACTTGTTATATTTTATTCTTGGTTACTCGCCAAGTGGATGAGGAAATGACATCATCAAGCATAAAAGTGGGATCAGTCCGAAGTATCTGGTGTTTTTATGAGTACTAGTACTTTTCATTCAACCTTTATTTAGTCAGGTAAATCTTTTGAACCTCATGGGCTCATTTACGAAAGCGACCTGCTAAAACTAAAGAACAATGAACAGCAATGGTAGAATTTCCATAAACAACAAACAAACAAACAATAAACAATAGAAAACAAAAGAGAGGAAAAAAAAAATAATATATATTTTTTTTTAACAAAGTATCAAAAAACTAGCAAAACATTATAAGGTAGACGTATAAAATCAAAGACAGGAACAAATCTGCATTGGTTTTTGCCAGGATTCCAACAGATTCTGAAAACCATTTAGAGAAGTCAAGGTCGAGAGCTTCAGATCTTTTTGTAAGATATTCCATGAAGCAGGAGCAGAGTAGGAGAAGGCCCTTTTTCCAAGTTCAGTCCTCACTGACGGAACACTGCAGGTAATCATGTCCTGAGAGCGCACGCTGTAGCTGCACTCACGCAAAGACATGTAGGAGGAGATGTATGAGGGCAGCAGACCAAGAAGTGATTTGAAGATGAAAATGTACCAGTGGAAGAGTCTGCGTGAGGTTAATGATGTCCAGTTAACCAGTGAATACAGGGTGCAGTGGTGGGTACGATAATCACAACCAGTTATGAATCTTAGTGCACCATGATAGACAACATCCAACATCCGCAGGGTGCTTGTAGGAGCATTCATGTAGAGAATGTCACCGTAATCAATGGAGGGAAGGAAAGTCACAGATACAAGGCGTTTCCTAACATTCAGTGTTAGACATGATCTGTTTCTGAAAAAGAAACCCAGTTTAACTTTCAGTTTCTTCACTAGGTTTTCCACGTGGAGTTTAAAAGAGAGATGTGAATCGATCAGGATACCCAGATATTTATAGGAATCAACAAACTCAATAGGGACACCATTTGAAGATAAAATCAGAGGAGGATCTGCTGGAACCGCCTTCCTATTTGAAAAAAAACATCCCTTTTGTTTTATCAGCATTTAGGACAAGTTTGAGACGGAACAAATCTGACTGGATGATGTCAAAAGCAGATTGCAGTAACTGGAAAGCCTTAGCTACTGTTTTAGCTCGGCAATAAACAACTGTATCATCAGCATAGAAATGTAAGGATGCATCAGGGATGCAGTGACCTACATTAGCTATGTAGATTGTAAAGAGAGTGGGTCCTAAAACTGAGCCTTGTGGTACACCATTTTTAACTGTTAAATAGCTGGAAGAAGTACCGTTATGTTGAACACATTGCCTCCGATTGGAAAGATAGTTAGAAAACCAACCGATGGTGTGATCAGAGAAACCGATTTCTGAGAGCTTATGACACAGGATGTTATGATCCACAGTGTCAAAAGCTTTAGACAGGTCTAAGAAAAGTGCAGCACAATAATCCTTAGCATCCAATGCTTCAACAACATCATTCAGAACCTTCAGAGAAGCAGTTGTTGTGCTGTTGTTTCCTGAAACCAGATTGATGAAGAGGTAAGATGTTAAATGAGTCCAGATAATTTTTGATCTGAGAGGCTTGAGGCTGGTACTGGAACACCACTGCTTTGAAGTTCAGGAAAGTTTGATAAAAGTCTCAGAAGAATAAAACATTTATTTTTCTAAATCACGAACAGCCCTTAACCTGGACTTTCAAAATAAACCTTAAAGATACTCCACAAAATAAGAGTCTGTCTCTGTGAAATATCAGATAATTACTATAAAAAGTTTTGGGTTTTACAGCACAACGTTCATAAATGTTGGAGTTTGGCAGAAATGTTCTTGTTAATGTTTTTAATTGATGCTGCGTCTCATGAAGACATAAAATAAGTTTCAGGACACGAGCAAATAAAAACAAGTTTTCTTCCTGTGAGGTGGAGACGGTCAGGAAAGAGTTAAAGTTATTTTAAAATCAACTTCTGACTTCATTTGAATGTAAAACATATTTTGGTGAAACGTTTAATGATCAGCAGAAGAAAAGTTTAATTTTTTTATCTTTTATTCGGAGCTTGTTCTGATTGGAGCAGATTGAAAACAGCCGTTTGTTTTTTCAGCTGTTTCAGCCGAAGCAGAGCATCAGCTGATTTTGTGTTTTACGTCTTGAACCGTGTGGAGCTGCGGCTGTCGGCCCGGTTCTTTTTAAATGGGCCTGAGGGCCGTTGTTGGAGGAGCAGCGTAATGAACACAATCCTCCTGCCGGGCTTGGGCCTGGCAGCGGTTCTGGCAGCGCCACGAAGCGGGCCTGGAAACTGTCGAGCTCGCTGGCATCGAGCAGCTCCTGTTGCCAGTAAGGAGGAAAAGTCCCGTGGTTCTGCCAGTCCCGCAGGCCCGGCCCAGATATCTGCTGTCTTTCTGCAGACACAACAGTTCTGTGGGAACAGAACCGGGTCCATGCTGTCCTGTAAAGAGTTCCCTCCTGAGTCTCTTTTCCTTCTTTGTTGCGGTTCTGTGACCCGTGGTGTTTGTGAAGTCCATCAGAACCTTCTGCGGGCCTGGTTCTGGTCCTGCCTGGGCCTGAAGACGCTGGAGGACCCGTGAGCCTCAGACCCGGTCCAGATCAGGCGGTTTATTAGGTGTTAAAGCCGTCTCATGATCCGAGCTTCATGTCCGGTCTCAGAACCGGACCCACGTGGACGGTCAGAAGTTCTGACTCCATGTGTGTTCAGAGGTCCAACATGTGTTCTGGTCCGCCACGCCACCGTTCAGCCCCGTCTGTGGTGCGTTCCTGAGTGACAGCTGCCGGGTCTGCAGGAGTCTGGACCTCCGAGTCCTGCTGGAGCTCCAGCACCTCCCTGTGGAGCTCCAGCACCTCCCTGTGGAGCTCCAGCACCTCCCTGTGGAAGGAGCTCCAGCACCTCCCTGTGGAGCTCCAGCACCTCCCTGTGGAGGGAGGCTGATGAGAACCCAGGCCCTGACCCAGCAGAACCTCCCTCAGCAGCTCCAGCTCTCTGTAGAACGATCCAGATGACCTTCGACCCTTCTCAGATGGAGGGGCTGCTTCTCTAATGGTCATTGCTGATGTCCTTCCGTCTTGGCGTTGTGCGAACGCTCAGCGCTCCACACGAGTTTGTTGGTTCAGAACTCGTGTGGATGAAAGTTTAAACGGATCCTTTAAAAAAAACTTCAGCTGTTTTCCCACACGTGGGCGAAACAACAGCCGTGTGTTTGGTGCGGCGCAGGTGATGCTGCGACCTGGCTTAGAAAAGGTCAAAGGTCACACTTTAAAAAGCCGCTTGGTTCTGGACTCTGTGGATTTGTTCATCTCCATCAGGTGAGAGTTTTATTTTAGCTGTGAACCTGCTGCTCATCATGCAGCTGCTGCTTTAACAGTCGAGTTTGGGTTTATTTGTGTTTATTTGTATTTATTTGTGTTTATTTGTGTTTATTTGTGTTTATTTGTGTTTATTTGTATTTATTTGTGTTTATTTGTATTTATTTGTGTTTATTTGTGTTTATTTGTATTTATTTGTGTTTATTTGTATTTATTTGTGTTTATTTGTGTTTATTTGTATTTATTTGTGTTTATTTGTATTTATTTGTGTTTATTTGTATTTGTTTTTGTTTATTTTTATTTAGTTGTGTTTATTTGTATTTATTTGTGTTTATTTGTATTTAGTTGTTTATTTGTGTTTATTTGTATTAATTTGTGTTTGTATTTATTTGTGTTTATTTGTATTTATTTGTGTTTATTTGAATTTATTTTTATTTAGTTGTGTTTGTTTGTTTGTGTTGTATTTATTTTTGTTTATTTTTATTTAGTTTTTTTTGTGTTTATTTGTATTTAGTTGTTTATTTGTGTTTATTTGTATTAATTTGTGTTTGTATTTATTTATGTGTAGTTTTATTTAGTAGTGTTTATTTGTATTTATTTGTGTTTTTATTTATTTTTATTTAATTTGTATGTATTTTTATTCATTTGTATTTATTTGTGTGTACTGTGTACAAAGTTAAACATAATTTTTTTTCAGCTGGTGAGAGAGAACGCTGGCACGTCTTTCAGCCGCTGCTCCCCGACTTCGACTTCTTTTCGGGTTTTAGTATTTTTTAGTAATTTTTCAGTAATTTTATCATCTGAAGACTTTGCTCTTGTTATCTATGAGCTGCTCGCTTGTTAAGTTTGACTTCTGATTCAGTAGCTGCCTCTGTTTTGTCTGAACGAAGACAATCAGCCTACCTGCTGACATGTCCCCGGCAACTTAATTGGACCTACTATGTGTGGATTGTACTAGCCTGGATTTTCCTGTTTTTGGTCCATCACCCAACGACAGCAATACTTCAGTACTCTGCCACTGAGCTTCATAAGCTCCGTTTACATCTACATGGGCCACCACCACCAGCTCTGTTCCTACACTGAGACATCTTCTACCAGCCACGTCGGAAATACACTCACCGAGGCTCTCGCCGGACCTTCTGCTGTGACGGACCCAACTCTATTGGATCCATCTGGTAACTGTTCGTCGTCCACCGAGGAGCACCGGTTGCCGCGCTGACCACAGTGTGTTGGCCCGCTTAGCTCGGTCAGCTAATGCCGACGTCAACCACAATAAAACCCATCAACTTCGGACTCTTCAACATCCGCTCGCTTACGAGTAAGGAATGTCTCGTCCGGGATATCATCTCTGACCGCGAGTTGGACTTTCTATGTATCACTGAAACATGGCAACAGCCTAACAACTTTACTTCACTCAATGATGCTACTCAGACGAGGTTTGTTTACATCGCGCTACCTCTTGAATGTGGACGAGGAGGAGGTCTCGCGATAATCTACCGTGAGAAGTGGAGGGTAGCGCCTGTAACTGTTCCTGTCTGTCAGTCATTTGAAGCAACTGTATGTCAACTCTCTGGACCAGCTCCCACTATTATTGCCGTCTTATATCGACCCCCAAAATTGGACAGTTTAGGACTGCATCAATATACTAACTTTCCCACTCATATTAAAGGACGTATTCTGGATTTAATCTGCTGCTCTGGTGTTAAACCTGTTGACTGTAAAGCTGTTTCCTTCCCTTTTTCTGATCACATGTTTTTATCATTTGGAGTTAATATTTCCCTTTCTAAATCTAACCCCCCACGTACTATAACTTTTCGTAAAATTAAGGACATTAACTTGGATAACTTATCATCTGGTATCAGTAATCTTCCTAGTGTTGACCAGTCTTCCACCCCCGATGAACTGCTCTCACACTATAACCAATGCCTTCAGAACCTTCTAAACAACCTTGCTCCACTTAAAACCAGATCTGTTTCATTCACTCATACTGCACCTTGGTTTACTTCCACCCTTAGACAGTTAAAAGCAAAAGGACGTCAACTTGAAAGACTCTATAGGAAAACTGGTCTCACGGTGCACAAAGACATGTATTCCAATCACATTCTTCACTACAAAGAATCCATTTCTACTGCCAAATCCATTTATTATTCCAGTTTAATCAGTTCAAATGAGGGTAATTCCAAGGCCCTCTTCCCTCTACGTACAAATATTACAAAACTGCCTGATTCACTTCCTCTTCATTTGTATTCCTCTGATTTTTGTAACATTTTGGTATCGTTTTTTTCTTCTAAAATAACACAGATCCACCAACAATTGTTACCCACTGCGACTTTAATGTAATCTGTTCCAGTTCCAGCTGCCCCTAATTCACTTTCTGTATTTACTCTCCCCTCAATCAGTGACATCTCCAAATTAATTCAAAAATCAAAATCTTCAACCTGTCAATTAGATCCCCATCCAACTGCTCTGGTCAAAGCTACTCTTCCCTCTCTGTCCCCTTTCATCACAGATATTATACATTCCTCCCTTACCACTGGTGTTGTTCCCCTTGCTCTCAAAACAGCTGCTCTAACTCCAATACTCAAAAAACCTGGTTTAGATCCCAACAATCTCAATAATTTTCGCCCCATTTCAAATATTCCATTCATTTCCAAAATTCTTGAAAAAACAGTAGCTGCTCAACTTCATGCTCATCTGTCTTGCAATAATTTATATGAACAATTTAAATCTGGTTTCCGTCCGCTCCACAGTACTGAAACAGCACTCATTAAAATCACCAATGACCTTCTTCTTGCTGTTGACTCTGGTTTATTATCCATACTCCTTCTGCTTGATCTGACTGCAGCCTTTGACACCATTTCACACAACATTCTTCTGGACAGACTTTCCTCTCTTGGCATTGTAGATACACCTCTCAACTGGTTCCATTCATACCTTTCTGGCCACACTCAGTTTGTTCAGTTAAAATCATCCATGTCTCATCCTGTTTCTGTTTCCTCAGGTGTTCCACAGGGCTCTGTCCTGGGACCCTTGTTGTTTATCATTTATCTTCTCCCCCTTGGTTTCATTTTTCGCAAACATCATATTCAGTTTCACTGCTACGCAGATGACACCCAACTCTATCTTTCAACCAAACCTAATTCTGCACTTCCACCTTCGTCCCTCACTGATTGTCTACTAGAAATAAAACACTGGTTCAATTTAAACGTTCTTAAACTAAGGCCCCCAGTAGAGCTGCGCGTACTGGCTATACGCCTCTGTACGACGTACGTACGCAGAGGCAAAAGCGTAGCCCCGCAGGGCACGAACGCGCAAAGCTCAATATTTACGACCGCGTACGCGATGCGCGTTGTCTCACAATAAACTGGCCGTGGCCGGACTGTTTTGTATGTTACACAAATGAATTAAATTCATCTTCTTTATCGCTGATCGGGCCTTTTCTTTTGTTTTTTTGCCTAAAGTCGAGTAATCGCTTCTTCCTCCGTTCACTCCATGACTGAAATGAATGAATTCATGTCCTACCTGGCTGCGCTTGGGTTTAAATATTTCCTGGTGGGCTGTGGGCTGCAGGAAAAGCGCTCCCTGTTTTTATTTTTTTAGAAGTTTTTATTAACATATAAAGTTAGAAAGACCGCAGCGGGAGCAGCAGAGCCAACCGCTGCTCGTCTGGAGCTGAAGCCAGCGGCTTGTCCCACTGAGCTGTCAATCATTTCAGTAGGCGTGTCAGCAAGTGACCAATTAGCGACTAAGTTTGTCCTGCTTCGCGCGCAGCTGATCAAATTACAACAAGAATCTGGAGCGAAAACGCGAACATTTAAAAAAAAGAAAGAAAAACAAAGAAAGCAGAGCTGTACCAGCGAACGTGTGCGCACAGAATGCGCGCGTAGAGTGGCGTACAGGCAGGACGCTCGGGTCTATCCCAGCCTTAAATTGCAATAAAACAGAACTTCTTTTAATTGGCACTAAATCAATACTAAACAAACTTCATAGCTTCTCCATTCCGGTTGATAACTCTTCCATCTTTCCCTCCCATCAGGTTAAGAGTCTGGGTGTCATCCTTGATAGCACCCTCTCCTTCTCCTCCCATGTCAATAATATCACTCGGTCAGCCTAAGTTCATCTTCGAA
>JBBPBX010112127.1:0-10637 GCA_038048925.1 Garcialebias charrua
CTCTCTCTCTCTCTCTCTCCTCTCTCTCTCTCTCTCCCTCTCTCCCTCTCTCTCTCTCTTTCTCTCTCTCTGTCTGTACAGATCTAGTAGATGTTGTGTGAATGGGTCAATGAGGCACAGATAGTTGTGTGAAGCACTTTAAGTATCTTGATAAGATAGAAAGGAACTATATTAGTGCAGTCCATATACCATTTACCAAATAAAATATGGAATGTAAGCTAAGAGAATATACATGTTCACCCCCTTTGTGAATTTCTAATTCAACTCAGAGAAAAAAATGTTCAAAAATATTTTAGGCTATAAATAAGACAATTATTTTCAAGACTTGAAATATCCACAGGAGTTCTGTTAAATCAAGAAGTACAAGGAATGTGGACAGAGCGGGTTGTCCTCATGAACTGTTCAGAAAGGAGAAGAGTGAGGGAGGCTGAGACACCTGTGAGCTACAAGATTCAGCAGGTGAGGTGGAACGACTGCAACAACTGTTCTTCAGCGGTCTAGGTTTAATGAGAAACTCACAAAGAGAGTCACCGTTTACGTCAAAGTATAATTAAGTGTAAGTCATCACTGTATGTTCCCAGACAATGATGAAACTGGTTCTCTGGATTTAACGCATCACACCTGGGACACACCCAGGTGGAGCAGTGGGAAGCTGCTGAGAGTGGGTGTCTTGCTCAGAGACACCACAACATGTGGGAATGTCTGGGAGTCCAACGGCAACTTTCTGGTCCCGAATCAGCTGCCCTACCTCTACCCCGTCTTCTTTATCCTCTTAGGAAAAACGTATTAAATCTCAACTGGAGTTTGGTACGTGACATCTGGAAGACTCCATGGTCAAGTACTTCTTCTTGACATTTAATATTTAAGTTGCAAAATGGTTTCCAAGAGCCACAGAGCTGTCAGATACATATTTAAACAGTTTTATGATCCCTCCTGACGCTGCAGTCTTCATCTGGTGTGGGTTCACAAGTCGGTCTCAGTTGATGCTTAAAGTTCCAGCTGGAAAACTGAAAAACCAGAGCACACAGGTAAATAACATTTATTTATGTGTGAAAGTCTTGTTACCTCGGCCTTAATGTCTGTTAATGTTTTGTAGAAATAAAAACAGGACAAGTAATCCTACTGCTGCCAATTAGTACCGGTCCATGGTAATCAAGTCCAAATTAGCATCAAGATAATAAGTAATGCTGAAGAGTTGGTCCATCTCAAATGATGCTAATGATACATTAGTGCTAAATGTCAAATAGCAGACCCCGTTTGGATAATTAAGACCTTGAGAGTAAAGGTTTGACTGGCACACATGTATCCTCAGGCATTCTGATTACATCAGCCTTTTCACTACTTGGTATTCCTCCCAGGTGTTGCACTTTGTAAAACTTTAAATGACTTACGGCCTTTTGCAAATTCCCAATATATGTCTTTATTGTTCTTTATTGTATTAAGAGTTCTTCAGCAGGCTCACAATCTAGTATGGATCAGGCTCAAAAAGCAACAAAAAAAAAATCTCATTACGAACTAAAATCTCCACTGATGACACCTCTTATAAAGATGATAAGCCATGGAGAATGGTATGGAACCAGTGCACTGATGGAAAAAGATGTGGCATCGAAGCCCGTCAGGAGAATTAAAGCAGCTGAGGACAATTGTTAGCAGAAAAGCAGAAAGTAGATACTTCATATTGTGCCATTCTCTACATCACCTTAACATTTCTGTGATGATCTCTATACCGTTGACTCAAAGAATGACATTCTATAATAAAACCATACCAGTCCGGTTCTGCACGATGCATACTGAACAGGGGAAAGGCAAGTGGAATAGAGAGCATTTATCAAAAGGACAGGAGCAAAGTGGAGTTTAATTTAATTTGGTATGTTTGAGTATAAGCTACAACTTGGAATAACACCTGAAGGTTTAAATATAATTTTCCAGGCCATCAACTGACTATCAGCTTGCCACTTTTGCCCCTTTGAGCCAAACCGTCTGCCAGCGATGTCTGCAGCTGCTGACTCATGACATCGAACTGAAGTGGGAGCTCCTGTGCAGAATGACAGAAAGTTGTGGGGGAGAAATCAGTTTAGGGTTTAAATGGACTTGGAACAATGTAAAGGTTTTACCTCCTCTATGGTTTCAGTATCTAATTGTTAGCAAAGTGATAAAGTTCACATATGCAGACAAAGATTGCGATAAGACAGCCATCCTTATCTCTGTCAATTACCTTCCCATGCTCTGTCAAGGTTTCTCCACCAATTAACCTTTAGAAAGAGACTGGAGCTAATTCAATTAAAGTGGACTGATTGATTTTGATTGACAGCTCCCCCTCCCTCAGTGCTCTGGCAAAAGGCTGCTGGCAGAAACATTTCCTGTGCTTCTTCTTTGTATCTGTCTGATCCAAAGGACCTTCTGACACATTTAGGATGAGGACTTCATCACGCAGAGACAATGGGAGACAACCTATTCTCGAATATACTTTGTATTACAATCAAGAGAGATAGCCTGGCTGACTTTCTGTTGTACACTTTTATGCAGACATAGATTTTTCATCTGTACAGAACTTAATTTTCAACATCAAGTCACTGAACAGCAGCTCTGCGGCTCGTTTAATAACCCTTCAGTGAGCGGTGCGGTTCAACAGATGGTGGCTCTTGACAGCAAATAGGAGCATCAGTGACAGATTAATTAAACAGATGTTGCATTTTGCTACACAAATGTCTGTGTGTGTAGCTGATGCCCAGGAAGATCAGCTGGTGATTTATTTGATTTGGTGGGAAAATGTCTTCATACCCCAACCCATGCAAGGTGAGCTCTCCTGCTTTTACAAAAGTCTATTGGAACCGGAGACGGTGACAGCAAGTAAAACCATTGGTGCTAGCCAGGATGTTAGAAAAGTCTGTCTTGTGTTGCACTTTAATCCGTCTACAGTGACTATACAAGTGAAGAGGAACACCATGGAGACAAATGGAAACAAGCCCTTTATGTGATGCAGCTGGAATGAAACGGTCTTTGCCTCGAGAAACAAGTTATCCTTTCTGACAGAGCAAATGTTGCTCAGGTTTAATGCAGGGCAGAGGATGTGTCAGAGGGCGTATGTTTGACTGTTAAAGAAGAGAAATGTGTACTGGTCCACTAAAGTGAATCAAACAGACTCGAAGGAGATCCAAACATGGCCGAGAGTGTTTTTACAGAATAGAACTGCTGAATGTAGATGGTACTTCTAATGACACCAACTTAAAGGAGAAATGAAATCAAATCTCAAAAAAATCTATATAACACAAATGTCATTTAGTAAACAACACACATATGTATGCTTTTTTCAAGCCACTAGCCTAAAGAAATAGTTTTTTACGTTTTTCTAGCAAAATTCCAAAGTGAATTAATTTCTGGAGGTCAGGAAGGAAATGACGCATATTTGTCCTCCGCGCTACTTTCTAAATAGAAACTGAAGCTACAAACCCATCATTACTGTCCTTCTGTGTGCCATTTAAAATGGAAGCAGAAGACTTTTTTGAATGAATCCAAAGAAATGCAGGAACACCTAGTGGGGGTAATGGATTTACCACCATATCAGTTTGAACCTGAACCGACAGCTGGATCTCTGAATTCTGACGAGCCCAATGACAGAGTTGGCAACGTGGAATGGTAAGAATTGATTCCCCCCCCATATCACTTTAGTTTGTCAAAAACAGTTTGGTGATTTAGTGCATTAATGGGCATTTCTATCCTGGAAATACGAATAGCCGTGCGTTAGCCGCCGCATGCTAACGTTAGCATCTTCACATTGTCCGTGTTGAGGCCCATGGGGTTCTGTGTTCTGACATCAACCTGAAGGTTAAGTCTCAAAGTGTTTAGTAGAAAAATTTGCCTAATTAGAATAACCTACAAAAGTATTCAGTTTATTTTAGAACGTAAATAACACCAAGCGCGCACCCGTACACAGCATTTCCGCTGTTCAGCGCGAGCTGACTTTCATTAAAATTTAACTACAGAAACGCCTAAAAAAACATTTGTTAGCTGACTTTTTTTAAGAGTGTGTCTCAGTTTAATTTTTGTTAATAAATGATTACAAATCAGCTTATTTTAGAACGTAAATAACACCAAGCGCTCACCCGTACATATCTCTGGAACTGCTCATTTTAGGAGGATCTAAGTATCAAATTTTTTTTTATTATTTTTTTTTTACAAATCAGCAATGTAAAAAAGGTGTTGAGGTAATTATGACCAAATGTAACTTAATTGTCAGTTTGATGTGATGAAATGTTTTTTGTTTACAATATAAATGAAGCTACACAATACTGTATGAGGGACGACCGTGGCCCGACCTACGTCATACCTGGGAGCGAGAGCAGGCGGGGGGAGGGGAGTCAAAAACACCGGATGAGATTTTTTTCCACTTTGCAAATTCTAAATTTGAGTTAGGATGAAATTTTTGACTTGTGAAAATTTCTCAACAAGCTTATTTTATGCTTTTCATTAGACTACTATTAGCTTAAAAACACTTTTCATTTCTCCTTTAAATTGAATGGAACACAAACACTTAAAGAAAAGAGAATTAATGACTTGCTGGCTTGGAAATTTTATTTCCAAGTAAGGATGGTCCTTTTAATGTTCAAGAACATGTAGTTTATTTATTTAAACTTTATTCATACAAGTGGTCTCACTGAGTCACGAGGACTCGTTTTCAAGAGAGACCTTTTGGGGGAAGATGGTGGGGGTTGAGGGCCTTGCTCAAGGGCCTAGATTGGGACAAATGAGGGTGGAGGCAGGTGTGGGTGTTTCACCTTTTCCACACACATTTTGATGTTGTTGGTCCGGGGAGTCGAACTGGCAACCTTCTGATCACAGGACCACCTTCTCCAACCTCTGCGCCACCACTCCCTTTTAATAAATTCCTGTTTAGACTGAGGTTTAAAAAATGGACGCTGCACCTCTCACAAATAATTACATTTGATAAATATGTCACATTTCTGTCAGGTATTTAAATAAAGTAATAATTTATAAGCTTAAACGTGGACAGATAATTTTATCAGTCATGCATCTATCTATGTATTGTCCTGTTGAAACAGCTGCCATCACACTGTTGATGAGATGATGTTTCTCTTTAAAGTATGAAAGAAAGGTTTTATAAAAATCAAAAGAAAGTTGAAATCTTAAATCATAATATCCGATTTGCATCACTGTTGTTTTTCTTACAGCTGCTCACGAACATTTGGACAAATCTTCTCCCTGATGAAGCAGGGGCTCCAGCCTGTAGCCGCAGGATTACTGTACAAGGCCGCGGCACCAACCACTGAGCCACCGCGGGCATCAGAAGGTCTCATCACTGCTCAGTCCTAATCAGAGATGAGAAGGACCAACGTGCAAAAAGACAGCGACGCCAAGATGTGGGGCATGGCTCTTATTCCTTCTCAATAGATGGTGTAGTGGCAGGGGAACCGACTTGGGACCCGAAGGACCCAGGTTCAAACCCCAGTCACGGCATAACTTGTGGTGTGTTTGAGCAGCAAACCTCATCCCAATTGCTCCCCGGCGCGCTTTCTATAGCTGCCCACTGCCCCACCTGGTGGTGATTGAGTTAAATGCAAAGTCAAATTTCGTCTTGTATGGAAACATACACAGATGACAAAAATGTGACATTATTATTATTATTATAACAGACACACACAAATAAAATACATTAATAAAGGTACAAAAGAGCAACAGGTGTGCAGTCACAAAGGTGGAAAATGTCAGGACTTTTATAGGAAGCTTTTAGTACGTGGACATATTTTAGTTTGGAGTTGTTAATAGATCCAACAAAGTTCAGTCAGGTTCTTTTGTTGAAATGTTTCGTGGATGTTTTGAACCACTTTGGCCATGACTGCCTCAAACGAGTCGTCCGGGGAGAGGGCAGACACCAGAGACCATCTTATTACCATCAAACTGGTTGACCCACTATGTGAAGGTGCTATTTATAAGACTGAGTTAGTTGCAGCTCCTTGGACAGATGAAGTCTTCTGAATGAAAGAAGAAACATTTCAACAACAAAGAATACGTCCAGACGACCTCACTCAACCTTTTTAGAGTTAAATCCCATTTCTAATCAACAACACATATAAACCTGTTTTTATAAATAATTATCTAACAACGAAGGAAACTGCTCACGCTGTTTAAAAAAAAATAATAATAATCTGCTCCAAGCTGATGGAGCTGATAGAGCCACCACCAGCAGAAATAATTTGCTTTATTTGTCTTTTGCATGACTTTATTTTAGACACCAATCTTTACAACTTGGTTTGGGTTCCTGAGGTTTTAGCCATTCATTTATACACACACACGCTAGAGCTTTAACAGACTACTTGAGTAATCGACACATCGATTACTTGGACCTCTATCTAGTTTTTTAATTTCACGTCGAGTATTCGTAGTGACGTCATCACGTCGCAGTTACAGAAGAGACGAGCTGGTCTGAGAAGCTCAGTTCTCACCTCGTTCTACAGGTGTGCAGTGGAGAGCGTCCTGTGCTCCAGCATCAACGTGTGGCATGGAGGCTGCACAGTTGCAGAGAGGAAAGCTCTACAGAGAGTGGTGAAGGCTGCACAGAAGTCTGTGGGAGTCAGTCTCCCCACCATCACAGACATTTACACCTCCAGATGCAGAAAAAGAGCCACCTGCATCATGAAAGACCTCACTCACCCAGCACACTCACTCTTTGCACCACTCCCCTCGGGACGGAGGTTGAGGAGCATCAAATGTAGAACCACTAGACTGAGGAACAGCTTCTACCCTGAGGCTGTCAGACTCATGAATAAATAAATAATAAGAATAAACACTGCAAAATGTCACATCATGTTGATACTGATCTGTTTCTTGTTGCTGCGTTCATCTGTGACTATCTGCGTTCATCTGTGACCATCTGCTCATGTTCGTGCTGCTGTTTATAATGATGTTTTTCTACTACATTAGGGCTTAGTGTATTACTAGCTGATGTCTCTCTTAGTTAATCCTAGATGTTATTATTGTTTTTCTCTTGCATTTGTTGTTGGATGTAACTGGGACCCTGTGTACATAATCTCGTTTTCAACACATGTACTACATGCGGTGCAAATGACAATAAATTCTCTCTGACTCTGACTCTGACTCTGAAAATTAATCAACTTCCTGTTTGGAGCATGTTGCGAACCGGTGTTACACCTAATTCTGTGACCACCGTATATTGTGACCATAGGGGGCGGTGTTGCATACACTGTTGCAGGTCACAGAATATGGTGTAACACCGGGTTCTGAACCAGAACCAGCTTCACAAACAAAAAGCAAAAAATATGAATCTCAAAACCTATGAAAAACCTATAAACATATTAATCTTTAAAACTAAACTTAATGTGCAGCACCGCTGGCGGTGGTGCAGGGTGGTCGACCACCCACTGCTTTTAAGTTACGTTTTTGACGTGCTGAACGTTACTTTCACTTTTGCAGCTTAATAATAATAACTAATAGTTTTGGTTTTCCTGTGATTTATCTGCAGTATGATAAAAGGTAGGAGCATAAAATATGCTCCCAATGTTTTGTTGGTCTTTTTTTTGTAAATAATAAATGACATTTTTTGCATTTTTATTTATTTATTTATTTATTTATTTATTTTTATTTATTTATTTATTTATTTATATATTTATTTATTTATTTATTTATTTATTAGTTGCCTCTTAAGATCCTATGACATCATCAACTACTCGAGTTCTACTCGAGCTTTATTATGTTAATGTCGAGTTAAAAAATTATGTACTCGTTCAACCCCTAACACACACACACACACACGCACGCACGCAAGCACACACACACACACACACACACACACACACAGGTTTGTCAATGTGGTTTAGCCGGACTTTTTCGCCAAACCCGCCCGAAGGTGTAATACGGGGTCTACCCCTTCCCGAGGTCCTAGCGACCTGGGACCAAGCTCAGAGCACTCTAAAAATTTTGAAAAAAATTTGGGTCACTTTAGCTTTCCGATAGGAGCTTCACAGCACGTTTTACCACCCAGACTCCAGTGTGGTTTACAAGGACGTCAAAAAATGTGGTTTATGAGGACAAACATGCATTATGGGGTCTTTAAAGGGACATTTAAACTCCGCCTACTTAACATAAAATTAACATAAAACACACAAATGTGACAGGAGGACAAACATGCATTATGGGGTCTTTAAAGGGACATTTAAACTCCGCCTACTTAACATAAAATTAACATAAAACACACAAATGTGACAGGACACTGCATTAGGAGAACAGTTTTTTGAACTGATTTTATTAAACAAATTAGGCACATACTTTATTTATATTCACTAACAAATCTTCAAATGTTTAAAATAAAATAAAACTTAAATGTTTCAAATAAAATAAAATAAAAACTTAAATTCTGTTGACATATTTACATTATTATAAAACATATTAACATTATATACATATTTCTAAAACAAAATTTTACTTTTTCTGCAGGGTTAATCACAACCTAATGTAAAGTACAGGGGATCCCCGACTTACGAGCGACGAAAGAGTTCCTCAGTCTGAGATGACATATTTACATTTTATAAAACATTAACATTACAAACTTGTACATATTTCTAAAACAAAATTTTACTTTTTCTGCAGGGTTAATCACAACCCAATGTAAAGTACAGGTGATCCCTGACTTATGAGCGATGAAAGACTTCTGAGATGACATATTTACATATTATAAAACATTAACATTACAAACTTGTACATATTTCTAAAACAAAATTGTACTTTTTTTACAGGGTTCACCACAACCCACTGTAAAGTACAGGTGATCCCCGACTTACGAGCGACGAAAGAGTTCCTCAGTCTGAGATGACATATTTACATATTATAAAACATTAACATTACAAACTTGTACATATTTCTAAAACAAAATTGTACTTTTTTTACACGGTTCACCACAACCCACTGTAAAGTACAGGTGATCCCCGACTTACGAGCGATGAAAGAGTTCCTCAGTCTGAGATGACATATTTACATATTATAAAACATTAACATTATAAACTTGTACATATTTCTAAAACAAAATTGTACTTTTTTTACACGGTTCACCACAACCCACTGTAAAGTACAGGTTATCCCTAACTTACGAGTGACGAAAGACATCCTCAGTCTGAGATGCTGTATTCAGCTCAGTCTTATAAAGACTTCCTTAGTCTGAGATGTTGTATTCAGCTGAGTCTTATAAATAAAGACTTCCTGATGACAGCCAAAACCAGCTGCTCACATGATCAAGGAGGACCATCAGCCTAAACATTGCCCATTTTCTACATCCATCCATTATCTTTACCCGTTTCTTCCATTTTGGGTCACGGGGGTCGCCGGTGCCCATATCCAGCAATCATAGGGCAAGGGGCGGGGTGCACCTTTCACGGTTCGCAAGTTTATCACAGGGCATCACATTTGTTACATGAAAACATAAAACACTAGAAAGCTTGTTGAACAAGACACATACTAAAATTAAAATACCCTGATGAATGCTCAATAATTCTAGTAGAATAATCAAAAAAGCTAAGTCTGGTCCTCAGGACATTCAAAAAAACAACACAAAGAAAAGCAAAAAAAAAAAACTGGAAATGTTTAGTCTTTTGTCCAAGTCTGGAGATAATGTATTCAACTCAGTATTATAAATAAAGATTTCCTCAGTGTGAGGTGCTGCATTCAGCTTAGTCTCATAAATAGCACCCTCTCACAGTGGATCAACCAGTTTGCAGGTCCTCCTTGATCATGAGAGCAGCTGGTTTTGGCTGTCATCAGCAAATTGGTTGATCCACTGTGAGAGGGTGCTATTTATAAGACTGAGCTGAATGCAACATCTCAGATTGAGGAAACCTTTCGGACAAATGACTTCCACAGTCTTGGATGCTGTACTCAGCTCAGTCTTATAAATAAATACTTCCTCAGTCTGAGGTACTGCATTCAGCTCAGTCTTATAAATAGCACCCTCTCACAGTGGATCAACGAGTTTGCTGAACAGCCAAAACCAGCTGCTCTCATGATCAAGGAGGACCTGCAAACTGGTTGATCCACTGTGAGAGGGTGCTATTTATAAGACTGAGCTGAATGCAGCACCTCAGACTGAAGACGTGTTTCGGACGAATGACTTCCTCAGTCTTACATGCTATGTTCAGCTCAGTCTTATAAAAGAAGACTTCCTCGACAAAGTTTTTTTTACAGTTTTTACATCAAAGTACAATTCAAACAAAAACACTTTCATCGATTCATTGCAAACCTGTTGCTTCCTCTCACATTCCTCCTTGGTGATCAGTTCACCTCGATATTCCAAAAGAAAGTCATATTTTGCAAAGGATTTATTTGCTAAGATTCCTCAACCTAGTTATATAAATAGGAAAAATTGTATTTTTTGTTAACACTAATAAAGCTCCACATACCTTTTAAGTTCACTGATAAATTTGATGACAAGGCCCTAAATAAAGACTTCCTCAGTCTGAGGTGCTGCATTCAGCTCAGTCTCATAAATAGCAAACTCCACTTGAGATTTCATGATAGAATGCAGACTGCTTTGCCTTATGTTTTAAATGTGTTTTCTCCAATATTCCTTGTGTCAGGAGAAAAGCAACATTTTGAAGTGCTGGGAAAAACAGGGA
>JBBPBX010112128.1:0-10637 GCA_038048925.1 Garcialebias charrua
GTAGTTTGCTGACATTATAGTAAAGATGTGTCTGAGCTGAACTTTTCCTTAATAAATGAACGTAATGGTCAAATCTGCTGAATTTGAAAAATATTGTACGGTAGTTTCGCTGTCTCAAGCGTGCACGAGCAGCAAGTGGAAACCATGCATTTCTTTAAAATTTAACAAAATAAGCACCTAAAAAAATGTTTGCTGACATTATAGTAAAGATGTGTCTTAGCTGAACTTTTCCTTACTAAATGAACATAATGTTCAAATAAGCTGCATTTAAATAGTTTCGCTAAGTCGGAGCTGTAAAACGTGCACGTGCAGCGAGAGGAAACCTGCATCTCTTTAAAATTTAACAAGATAAACACCTAAAAAAATATATTTGTTTGCTGAAATTATAGTAAAAATATGTCTGAGCTGAACTTTTCCTTAATAAATGAACGTAATGGTCAAATCTGCTGAATTTAAAAAATACGGTACGGTAGTTTCGCTGTCACAAGCTTGCACGAGCAGCGAGTGGAAACCGGGCATTTCTTTAAAATTGATCATGCTAAACCCCTAAAAATATATATATATTTTTTGCTGACATAATAGTAAAGATGTGTCTGAGCTGAACTTGGAATTGTTTAAAGTTTGAATGTAAAAATAACAGAAAAAAAGATCAATTTAACACTATTATGCTGTAAATGTAATTGTCCTATTTTGTTTTCAGAATCACAGTTTTTCTTTGTTTTAAATACAGCGATAAGTAATTATGATGACAAAATGTCTTTTTAACATATTGGTAATGTAAAAATAACAATAATAATTTGTTTTAGATTTTACAAAACACCCCTGTTACTTAAAGACCGTGTAAAGTGAAATTAGATTTGTGTTTTTAGTTTATCACATGGCATAAATATGTGTTATTAATCACCCATATAAATCTGACTGATTAAAAACATTGTTTTCCTTATAAAATTAAGTGTCAAAAATCATGAAAAAACATGATTTTCCCTTAGTCTGGAACTGTGGGGGCGTGTCAGCACGTGGGCGTGGTTTCAGCGCAGTTCTGCAGCTCAGAGAGCAAGTAGGAGGACTCTCTCGCTCAGAGCTGAACTGTGTGGAGGAGGAAGACAGGTTCATCAGTAAACCTGCTCTGTTTGCTCCTTTTTCCAAGAGTTACGCTGTTTTTAGTGCACAAACAACTCTGGTTTTATTTTTAAAGTTGAGGACGCAACTATAATTCATAACTCCGCTGTTATGTGTTTAGAAGATGAGCGGACTCGCGCGGCTGCACCGGTCCGACCCGACACATCGCATGCGGGGGCTGTGTTGGTGATTAAGATAAAGAGTAATCACGTTGATAACTAAGTATGCAATGGACCTGTCGCATTTTCTTAGCAAAAAAGGAGCTTGTGAACTTGTAGGGCACAGGCTTAACAAGATAAACACCTAAAAAATATATTACCGTAGTTTGCTGACATTATAGTAAAGATGTGTCTGAGCTGAACTTTTCCTTAATAAATGAACGTAATGGTCAAATCTGCTGAATTTGAAAAAATACTATACGGTAGTTTCACTGTCTCAAGCGTGCACGAGCAGCGCGTGGAAACCGTGCATTTCTTTAAAATTTAACAAAATAAGCACCTAAAAAATGTTTGCTGACATTATAGTAAAGATGTGTCTTAGCTGAACTTTTCCTTACTAAATGAACATAATGTTCAAATAAGCTGCATTTAAATATTATAAAGAATTAACTTTCTTGCATTTAAATAGTTTCGCTAAGTCGGAGCTGTAAAACGTGCACGTGCAACGAGAGGAAACCTGCATCTCTTTAAAATTTAACAAGATAAACACCTAAAAAAAGATATTTGTTTGCTGAAATTATAGTAAAAATATGTCTGAGCTGAACTTTTCCTTAATAAATGAACGTAATGGTCAAATCTACTGAATTTAAAAAATACGGTACGGTAGTTTCGCTGTCACAAGCTTGCACGAGCAGCGAGTGGAAACCGTGCATTTCTTTAAAATTTAACAAGATAAACACCTAAAAAATATATTACCGTAGTTTGCTGACATTATAGTAAAGATGTGTCTGAGCTGAACTTTTCCTTAATAAATGAACGTAATGGTCAAATCTGCTGAATTTGAAAAATATTGTACGGTAGTTTCGCTGTCTCAAGCGTGCACGAGCAGCAAGTGGAAACCATGCATTTCTTTAAAATTTAACAAAATAAGCACCTAAAAAAATGTTTGCTGACATTATAGTAAAGATGTGTCTTAGCTGAACTTTTCCTTACTAAATGAACATAATGTTCAAATAAGCTGCATTTAAATAGTTTCGCTAAGTCGGAGCTGTAAAACGTGCACGTGCAGCGAGAGGAAACCTGCATCTCTTTAAAATTTAACAAGATAAACACCTAAAAAAATATATTTGTTTGCTGAAATTATAGTAAAAATATGTCTGAGCTGAACTTTTCCTTAATAAATGAACGTAATGGTCAAATCTGCTGAATTTAAAAAATACGGTACGGTAGTTTCGCTGTCACAAGCTTGCACGAGCAGCGAGTGGAAACCGGGCATTTCTTTAAAATTGATCATGCTAAACCCCTAAAAATATATATATATTTTTTGCTGACATAATAGTAAAGATGTGTCTGAGCTGAACTTGGAATTGTTTAAAGTTTGAATGTAAAAATAACAGAAAAAAAGATCAATTTAACACTATTATGCTGTAAATGTAATTGTCCTATTTTGTTTTCAGAATCACAGTTTTTCTTTGTTTTAAATACAGCGATAAGTAATTATGATGACAAAATGTCTTTTTAACATATTGGTAATGTAAAAATAACAATAATAATTTGTTTTAGATTTTACAAAACACCCCTGTTACTTAAAGACCGTGTAAAGTGAAATTAGATTTGTGTTTTTAGTTTATCACATGGCATAAATATGTGTTATTAATCACCCATATAAATCTGACTGATTAAAAACATTGTTTTCCTTATAAAATTAAGTGTCAAAAATCATGAAAAAACATGATTTTCCCTTAGTCTGGAACTGTGGGGGCGTGTCAGCACGTGGGCGTGGTTTCAGCGCAGTTCTGCAGCTCAGAGAGCAAGTAGGAGGACTCTCTCGCTCAGAGCTGAACTGTGTGGAGGAGGAAGACAGGTTCATCAGTAAACCTGCTCTGTTTGCTCCTTTTTCCAAGAGTTACGCTGTTTTTAGTGCACAAACAACTCTGGTTTTATTTTTAAAGTTGAGGACGCAACTATAATTCATAACTCCGCTGTTATGTGTTTAGAAGATGAGCGGACTCGCGCGGCTGCACCGGTCCGACCCGACACATCGCATGCGGGGGCTGTGTTGGTGATTAAGATAAAGAGTAATCACGTTGATAACTAAGTATGCAATGGACCTGTCGCATTTTCTTAGCAAAAAAGGAGCTTGTGAACTTGTAGGGCACAGGCTTAACAAGATAAACACCTAAAAAATATATTACCGTAGTTTGCTGACATTATAGTAAAGATGTGTCTGAGCTGAACTTTTCCTTAAAAAAGAACGTTAGAATGCAACTAAAGCTTTTGTGGAAAATTTAACTCGAGTAGAAACTGATTCAGCAGCTTTATGGTCCATGTGGAATGCATGGGTAAATACATGTTGTCACATTTAAACCCAGACCAACAGCCAAAATAAATAAATAAACAAATAAAAATAAGTTTTTGAAAAAAAATTGATGGGAATAAAAGCAGCTAACAGCAACAAATACACAATGTACTGTAGTTTTTTTTTCTAGAAAGCTCATCAGTAATTTGAGACTTAATAATAAGTGAAGCTGAGTTCACATGTGTATGAACTTTATCCAAGGTGGAATGAAATGCTGCTGTCTGTGGCTCATTATGGTCAACATTGTAACTACACACCTGAGACTGTCACTCCTGGAATTCAGTTTTTACATCCATCCTTTATCCTTATCCTCTTTTTCCTTTTCAGGTCATGGGGGTCACTGGTGCACATATCCAGAAGTCACTGAATGAGAGGCGGGGGACACCCTGGACAGGTCTCCAGTCCATCACAAGGACACATAGAGACAAACAAACATTCACTCTCTCACTCACACCTAGAGACAATTTAGAGTTACAATCAGTCTGACATGCATGTTTTTGGTCTGTGGGAAGAAACTGGAGTACCTGGAAAAAACACATGCATGCATGGAGAGAACATGCAAACTCCACCCAGAAAGGCCCCTGGACCGGGATTTGAACCAGGGACCTGCTCGCTGAGAGGCAGCAGCTCTACACCACTGTGCTGTCCGGCTTAAGACTTTCCTTTGTGATACATCCTATAGTTAGGGTTGACTTGTTAAGCTGCTATAGCTCAGACTACTGGACGACAAATTGATCTTGATTCATCAAATGAATAGTTTGCATCAGTCTACGTGATGTGCTGGTATATGGAGTACACCCACTAGAAAAGATTGAGAATTTCTGTATACCCACTTAAAAGTGCCCAATGATACGTGACATGTCACTGGGCACGTGCCATTGATATACCATACCATACCATTTTATTTATAGAGCACTTAAAACAGTGACAAGGCCAACCAAAGTGTGGCACAAACAAACAAACAACAGGCAACACACACAACAAAGTACAAAAATAGACATAAGAACATTGCAGATAATAAATAAAACGACCAAACACAGTTCAGCTGGTGTTGAAAGCAACAGAATAGTAGTGGGTCTTTAAACAGGATTTGAAAACTGAGAGGGAGGGGGCCTGTTTGATGAGCAGCGGTAACTTGTTCCAAAGTCTTGGTCCTGCTACAGAGAACGCCCTGTCACCTCTGCGTTTAAGACGAGTTCCTGGAACTGTTAAAAGTACCTGGTCTGCTGACCTCAGAGCACGTGGTGGGACATAAGGGTGTATCAAATCCGAGAGATAGGTGGGGGCGAGACTGTTCAGTGATTTGTAGACATACAGGAGAATTTTGAACTGGATTCGAAAATGAACCAGGATCCAGTGCAGGGAGGCCAAGACTGGTGTAATGTGCTCTCTTTTGCCTGTACTGGTTAAAAATCAGGTTGCTGCGTTCTGGACCAGTTGTAGTCGTGCAATGGTGGTCTGACTGATACCAAACAGGAGTGAATTGCAGTAATCAAGCCTAGATGTAATAAATGCGTGATATGTTAAACTGCAGTTGAACTCTTCCATAACAATCAGTCTGTTTGCATTACTTGTTTGTTACATGTGTTTATAAGGACCAGTGCATACTGCTCCTCTCCGCTGCTCTGGTTTGCATTTGAAATTAGTTACTAACAGGCTCGCCTCCGTTCTGGACCTTCCATTGTGTATCTGTTCCTCCTTCCTGTTCCCCTCGAACCCAGACAGTGAAGCAGATGGCCGCTCGTCCTGAGCCTGGTTCTGCTAGAGGTTCCTTCCTGTTTAAAGGGAGTTTTTCCTTTCCACAGTTGCCTTTATGCTCGCTCAGGATGGAAGACTGTAATGAAGTTAAACTCAAAGCTGTCTGCTCCTTGGATAAATAATATTATTAACTGACTTTTTATGTTTCTGTTCAGTGCCCTGAGATGACTGTTGTGACTTGGCGCTATATAAATAAAAATGAACTGAACTGAACTGAAAGGTCCCCGGATCAGGATTTGATCCAATCATCTCACTGATGATGTTTATTCATCGACACACCTTAACTGATCTGTGCAGCAGGTAACGTTAAAGGTATTGTGACATGATGTTGTAAATTTGCATATTTGTCAGAACATATATATATCTTATATCATTCAGCTCTGTTCGTTTTTGCAAAATAAATTATAAATATATTAAAATTTCATTCCAAGTTATGGTAGTTTTTCTCTGGGACACGCCCCTAAAAATCTGTGCATTTCCGCAAAACGTGACAATGGGAAGGCACGCGCCAACACGCATTTAAATAATAATGGCGGAGCATGTCCAATCGCGTCTGAGATATATCATTTTAAGACTGTAAATCATCCAAAACTCTCATTAATAGACCCTCCCCGAATAAAAAGAAACTACAGATGTTACCTGATCGCGCCAACATAATTTAAAAATACATAAATAGCGCTTCGTGTTGACTGGTATCTAGGCTAATTTTGTTAGCAGCCATCGGCCGACAGCCTCGGTCACGTCTGAAATATATAATTTTAAGACTGCAAATCATCCAAAACTCGCATTAATAGACTCTCCCCGAATAAAAACAAACTACAAATGTTACCTGATCGCGCCAACATAATTTAAAAATACATAAATAGCGCTTCGTGTTGACTGGTATCTAGGCTAATTTTGTTAGCAGCCATCGGCCGACAGTCCGGTCACGTCTGAAATATATCATTTTAAGACTGTAAATCATCCAAAACTCTCATTAATAGACTCTCCCCGAATAAAAACAAACTACAGATGTTACCTGATCGCGCCGACATAATTTAAAAATACATAAATAGCGCTTCGTGTTGACTGGTATCTAGGCTAATTTTGTTAGCAGCCATCGGCCGACAGTCCGGTCACGTCTGAAATATATCATTTTAAGACTGTAAATCATCCAAAACTCTCATTAATAGACTCTCCCCGAATAAAAACAAACTACAGATGTTACCTGATCGCGCCGACATAATTTAAAAATACATAAATAGCGCTTCGTGTTGACTGGTATCTAGGCTAATTTTGTTAGCAGCCATCGGCCGACAGTCCGGTCACGTCTGAAATATATCATTTTAAGACTGTAAATCATCCAAAACTCTCATTAATAGACTCTCCCCGAATAAAAACAAACTACAGATGTTACCTGATCGCGCCAACATAATTTAAAAATACATAAATAGCGCTTCGTGTTGACTGGTATCTAGGCTAATTTTGTTAGCAGCCATCGGCCGACAGTCCGGTCACGTCTGAAATATATCATTTTAAGACTGTAAATCATCCAAAACTCTCATTAATAGACTCTCCCCGAATAAAAACAAACTACAGATGTTACCTGATCGCGCAGACATAATTTAAAAATACATACATAGCAACGTGGCCTGTATCTCGGCTATTGTGTTAGCTATCTGATTCGGCTAGCTTGTTAGCAGCGAACCTAAAGAATTTGCCGTGATAATTGGCTTTATACACTCACAGTGTATAAAGTAAAACAACATGAACTCACGTAAAATAAATAGTTTATAATCTAAAACACTACACACCTCAGATTATGTTTACACAAAGACTTACTCATCTCCTGGACAGTCTTCCGATGGTCCCTGCGTTGTTTTGACGTGGTAGCTGTGGGACTTTCTTCTGTAGATTTTCTTTTAAAAATAGTAGGAATAGCATCCGGTTTTAAAAGTCTTCTGAATCTTACTGGTAATCCTAAAGATTCTTTTATACCAGGTCTTTCCTGAAAACAATCGGCAGTGAAATGGTCGCTGCAGACATACGACTCCTGGAACCCACCGGTCCTTGTCTGGTCCATTCTTGTCGAAGTTTCTCATCTTTTGGAAATTTGTGAAGGCTCACTTGTTCACTGCTGATATTACAACACCCAAATGCGCTACAACGTGACGGCATTTTTCAAGTTACACAAATAAAAGCAAGTAAAAAGAGGCGATCCTTCAGGAAATGAATGAGTATGGCAAGCAGTTAACACACCAAACAAACGGGCAAGGCTCTGCCTTCTTCCCGTTGTCACGTCACTGATGACTGGTGATGACGTATTGCGGAAATGCGAGGAATTTTAGGGGCGTATCCCAGAGAAAAAATTACCATAATTTAGAATAAAATTTTAATATATTTATAATTTATTTTGCAAAAACGAACAGAGCTCAATGATATAAGATATATATGTTCTGACAAATATGCAAATTTCCAACATCATGTCACAATACCTTTAAGGCTTTTCTAGTTCTTTCCACAGACAGCACACTGTGTTAGAAGTCTTGTTATATCAGTTTTAACCTAGAGGCATAAATTATGTGGTTTGATTTTATGCTTTGGCAAAAACAAACCACTTAATCAGAACCATCGAAGACAATCCATGTTATTCCTACGCCCCATGATGCCTTGCGCGAATTATGTGAACGACTTCCGCTGAAAGTCAGAACCGGCACTTTTGTTACACGCTAGCAACGCGCTAACCGGTTTTCGTCAGAGGTTTTAGGTCATAAAATATGTGGGAACATAAACTATCACAACTCAAATGTAGAGATATTGTTTTACCGCTACCTACAGTCAGAGTCAGAGTCAGAGAGTCTTTATTGTCATTTGCACCGCATGTGGTACATGAGATGAAAACGAGATTATGTACACGAGGTCCCAGTTACATCCAACAACAAATGAAAGAGAAAAACAGTAATAACATCGAGAACTAACTAAGAAAAACATCAACTAGTAATACACTAAGCCTAATATAGTGGGAATAAACAGCAGCACGAACATGAGTTTGTATGAGCAGATGGTCACAGATGGTCACAGATGAACACAGCAACAAGAAAACATATCAGCATCACCATGATGTGATATTTTGCAGTGTTTATTTTAATTTTATTTTTATTTATTCATGAGTCTAACAGCCTCAGGGTAGAAGCTGTTCCTCAGTCTAGTGGTTCTACACTTGATGCTCCTCAACCTCCGTCCTGAGGGGAGTGGGGCAAAGAGTGAGTGTGCTGGATGAGTGAGGTCTTTCATGATACAGGTGGCTCTTTTCCTGCATCTAGAGGTGTAAATGTCTGTGATGGTGGGGAGACTGACTCCAACAGACTTCTGTGCAGCCTTCACCACTCTCTGCAGAGCTTTCCTCTCTTCAACTGTGCAGCCTCCATGCCACACGTTGATGCTGGAGCACAGGATGCTCTCCACTGCACACCTGTAGAACGAGGTGAGAACTGGGCTGCTCAGACCAGCTCGTCTCAGCCGTCTGAGGAAGTAGAGTCTCTGATGACCTTTCTTGATCAGGCTGGTGGTGTTGTTGCTCCAGCTGAGGTTATCATTCATGTGTACACCCAGGTATTTGTAGCTGGAGACCACTTCCACTGCAGACCCACCTATTATCAGTTGTTGAGGGGTGGGAGGACGACTTGAAGAAGTGGCCGAAAATAACGTACACTAGCATGTTTAGCTACTAGCATACTTAGCTACTTTGACAGTTGCTTCAGATGGCGAAGCGATGAGCAATCTGAAAAGCTCTGAAGCTTATTAGTATCTTCACAGTAACAAGGTTGGTCCTGTTATGTTAAGAGAGGTGGGACACTTTATTTAAACAAACATAAAGCCCAGTCTAAGCATTAAAAATCCACATCTCCAGGTCCAGCTAACAATGATGTTGCTTTGGACTTTTGAGCTGCAAGATGTTTATCTGGACACCAACTGAGCACCTGGAGCTTGACATTTCTTTTGACAAATACTTTACTGATTCACAAATGAAGCACCTTGAGAACTTTTAATAAAATACAGTAAATGAAAACAAATAATGAAATAGACAGGAAACGATCTTTAAAAACTTGATAATGACAAAAGTGACATTTAGATAGAAACAGTAGTTTAATCCAAAATTAACTGATATAGTGCACACAAAAACCTAACCTTGTAAGAAGGTTAACAGTCAACTATTGTACATAACAAATGAATCATTTTAGCAAATACTTTTCTAATGTAATATAGTTAACATTGCATCCTTTAAAAAACATGTTGAGTTGTGTTACGTTTACAGCAAGTACACCAGTACTGTACATGTTTGAGAAAAATGTTTACATTTAATGTCTTCTCACTTCTCACTTGAAATAAGCTGGCATCCTTTGCGTGTGAATGCTGGAACGATTACATTGACACCATAGCTCTTGCAGCAGGTCCCTCACTGTGAAACCACGATCACCCATCACCTGATCTCCAGCACGCAGATAGTCCAGAAACCCAGAGTTCTGTGTTATATACCTGTCACTGCATTTACCACCATAAGCATCTGAAATAAACATGATTATTCCAGAGGGAGAAACAGCCAATAAATATTTCACAGTGTTATTTGCATGTATGATTCACTTCTGGAGTCCAAGTTTTTAGCTTTCTGCAAAACATGTTGCTTTAATTGTTTCACGGGGCAACCATAGAATAAGGTCGTTGGTTTGTTCTGACATTATGTCAATCCACATTCCAACAGTCATGCTGCATGTGACTGGTGGTGTTTACAGCTCCACACTCTCATCAAGCCCATCTGAAAGTAAGAGTACAGTATACAAACTTTAGGGTTCATTTATGACCACACACACACACACACACACACACACACACACACACCTATATTATATATATATAAACACACACCTATATTATATATATATAGATATATAGATAGATATGTATAAATAAACGCACACACAGCATACATATAGGTGCGTGTGTTTATTTGCCAGTTATGAACGAAAATATTAGTATAATTTAATTACTGACTACATAAAATCATAACACTAAAAGCTGTCTCTTAAATCATACCTGGTGTTCTCGATCCTCTGGAGGATACAGAGTCTTTTTTCAGGTGGTTTCTCGTAGCCCAGCCACAAAGAAGGATGCAGGTTTTTCTTATCGGAGCATGTTCAACACACACTAGTTGCAGCCACAAATTCAGCTTCGTGTGATTATTCATACAGCCATGAACAGCGCAACAG
>JBBPBX010112129.1:0-10636 GCA_038048925.1 Garcialebias charrua
ATAGTCCATGTGTGGTTTCTATAGTCCAGGTGTACTTTCTATAGTCCAGGTGTGGTTTCTATAGTCCAGACTTTCTATAGTCCAGGTGTACTTTCTATAGTCCAGGTGTACTTTCTATAGTCCAGGTGTACTTTCTATAGTCCAGATGTACTTTCTATAGTCCAGGTGTACTTTCTATAGTCCAGATGTACTTTCTATAGTCCAGGTGTACTTTCTATAGTCCAGGTGTGGTTTCTATAGTCCAGGTGTACTTTCTATAGTCCAGGTGTACGTTCTATAGTCGAGATGTACTTTCTATAGTCCAGGTGTACTTTCTATAGTCCAGGTGTGCTTTCTATAGTCCAGGTGTACTTTCTATAGTCCAGGTGTACTTTCTATAGTCCAGGTGTACTTTCTATAGTCCAGGTGTACTTTCTATAGTCCAGGTGTACTTTCTATAGTCCAGGTGTACTTTCTATAGTCCAGGTGTACTTTCTATAGTCCAGGTGTACTTTCTATAGTCCAGGTGTACTTTCTATAGTCCAGGTGTACTTTCTATAGTCCAGGTGTACTTTCTATAGTCCAGGTGTACTTTCTATAGTCCAGGTGTACTTTCTATAGTCCAGGTGTACTTTCTATAGTCCAGGTGTACTTTCTATAGTCCAGGTGTACTTTCTATAGTCCAGGTGTACTTTCTATAGTCCAGATGTACTTTCTATAGTCCAGATGTACTTTCTATAGTCCAGGTGTACTTTCTATAGTCCAGGTGTACTTTCTATAGTCCAGATGTACTTTCTATAGTCCAGATGTACTTTCTATAGTCCAGATGTACTTTCTATAGTCCAGATGTACTTTCTATAGTCCAGATGTACTTTCTATAGTCCAGATGTACTTTCTATAGTCCAGATGTACTTTCTATAGTCCAGATGTACTTTCTATAGTCCAGATGTACTTTCTATAGTCCAGGTGTACTTTCTATAGTCCAGGTGTACTTTCTATAGTCCAGATGTACTTTCTATAGTCCAGATGTACTTTCTATAGTCCAGGTGTACTTTCTATAGTCCAGGTGTACTTTCTATAGTCCAGGTGTACTTTCTATAGTCCAGGTGTACTTTCTATAGTCCAGGTGTACTTTCTATAGTCCAGGTGTACTTTCTATAGTCCAGGTGTACTTTCTATAGTCCAGGTGTACTTTCTATAGTCCAGGTGTACTTTCTATAGTCCAGATGTACTTTCTATAGTCCAGATGTACTTTCTATAGTCCAGGTGTACTTTCTATAGTCCAGATGTACTTTCTATAGTCCAGGTGTACTTTCTATAGTCCAGGTGTACTTTCTATAGTCCAGGTGTACTTTCTATAGTCCAGATGTACTTTCTATAGTCCAGATGTACTTTCTATAGTCCAGGTGTACTTTCTATAGTCCAGATGTACTTTCTATAGTCCAAGTGTACTTTCTATAGTCCAGATGTACTTTCTATAGTCCAGATGTACTTTCTGTAGTTTCGCTTTGACTTTTTCCAAAACCTGTGCTTGCACAACGAAAATAAATTATAAAAATTCGAATTTTATTTCAAATAACTCCAACAGGATACATTTCGTATATGAACATGTTGTGATCACACTAGATTTTTTTGAAAAATATCAGCTATGTGGTTTTTGATAGAATTGATAATATGTGATACAAAGTAGAAGGGAGAAAATTAATGGTGGTAGCTTGACACATCTATAAAACATTGAATTTTATTTCAAATAACTCCAACAGGATACATTTCGTATATGAACATGTTGTGATCACACTAGATTTTTTTGAAAAATATCAGTTATGTGGTTTTTGATAGAATTGATAATATGTGATACAAAGTAGAAGGGAGAAAATTAATGGTGGTAGCTTGACACATCTATAAAACATTGAATTTTATTTCAAATAACTCCAACAGGATACATTTCGTATATGAACATGTTGTGATCACACTAGATTTTTTTGAAAAATATCAGCTATGTGGTTTTTGATAGAATTGATAATATGTGATACAAAGTAGAAGGGAGAAAATTAATGGTGGTAGCTTGACACATCTATAAAACATTGAATTTTATTTCAAATAACTCCAACAGGATACATTTCGTATATGAACATGTTGTGATCACACTAGATTTTTTTGAAAAATATCAGCTATGTGGTTTTTGATAGAATTGATAATATGTGATACAAAGTAGAAGGGAGAAAATTAATGGTGGTAGCTTGACACATCTATAAAACATTGAATTTTATTTCAAATAACTCCAACAGGATACATTTCGTATATGAACATGTTGTGATCACACTAGATTTTTTTGAAAAATATCAGTTATGTGGTTTTTGATAGAATTGATAATATGTGATACAAAGTAGAAGGGAGAAAATTAATGGTGGTAGCTTGACACATCTATAAAACATTGAATTTTATTTCAAATAACTCCAACAGGATACATTTCGTATATGAACATGTTGTGATCACACTAGATTTTTTTGAAAAATATCAGCTATGTGGTTTTTGATAGAATTGATAATATGTGATACAAAGTAGAAGGGAGAAAATTAATGGTGGTAGCTTGACACATCTATAAAACATTGAATTTTATTTCAAATAACTCCAACAGGATACATTTCGTATATGAACATGTTGTGATCACACTAGATTTTTTTGAAAAATATCAGCTATGTGGTTTTTGATAGAATTGATAATATGTGATACAAAGTAGAAGGGAGAAAATTAATGGAGGTAGCTTCACATCTATAAAACATTGAATTTTATTTCAAATAACTCCAACAGGATACATTTCGTATATGAACATGTTGTGATCACACTAGATTTTTTTGAAAAATATCAGTTATGTGGTTTTTGATAGAATTGATAATATGTGATACAAAGTAGAAGGGAGAAAATTAATGGTGGTAGCTTGACACATCTATAAAACATTGAATTTTATTTCAAATAACTCCAACAGGATACATTTAGTATATGAACATGTTGTGATCACACTGTGTTGTTTAAAAAAAAAAACAGTTTCTGGACGAGTAGGATTCTGGACCCCGCCCACAGAAGGGGTACAAAAAAGCTGTGGAAACAGAACATAGATGTGACCCGACCCGAACTGAGCCGACCTGAGCCGATCCAACCCGAGCCGAGCGGTGGAAAAGAGGCATAATTCTCTCGTGACAACCTGAGGCATTTCCTCATTCATTTGCACTCAGCGGAGGGAGAGGAGGAGGAGGAGGGAGCGATCACTTGACTTTTGGCAAAAAAACAAAAGAAAACTCCAGATAAGGGATTAAGAAGGGGAATTTAATACATTTGTGTCACATATAAAACAGTCCTGCATCGCTTCGCATCGCTTTGAATGAGAACATGCGAATGCTCGCTGGCTGCGCACTGGAACAGGTGGGGGCGTGGGTTAGGGGCCAAAAACTCCGCCTTCTGTTTTCTGATTGGTCCGGCCAAAAATCAGCCGGAGAAATCCTTCTCTATGGGAGAAGTCCCAGACGGAGCAGTGAAGGGAAATAGAATTGAGCGGAGCTGCGTAGGAAGGCGAGGGCCAGGCTAATCCAGAACATTAGGAGCCTCAATAACCTTTTTCTAATTTTAAGAATTTTATTAGATTGTTGGGTCTATCGTTTGTTTTCTTGTGCTTTGGAAAGTTCATTTTCGTTTATTTTCAGAGACAAAATAATGCCTAAAATGTGTAACTGTTGTTTGAAAAAGGGAGTGGAGCTTCAAACACCCGTTTGGACCATGGATGGCCCAAAAGGATCATGGGAGTTCTGAAAACCCGTCCAGCTGGCAGTCGCTAAAACAGATTCTTGGAAGGTTTGAAGGGACACTGACAAAGTCATCAACTTGTATGTCGATGATACCACTTTATATTATTTTTGAAAGTGCAATGTCTCCCCATCGATTACTAAATCAACTGAAATTATTTCCGTTGGAAACACTTGTTATTTATCAAAGTTTTATGAACTATCCTCCAAAATTCTACTTTTTGGTATGTCAGTGAAGGTTTGTTGTAAGATAAAGGGATTAATTATAGCTAAATATTTGTATTGTACTTAATAGTGCCAATTTTTTGAAGATTGTTTTAATCTATTTTGCCGTTATCCTAAACATTATATTTAAAAAGTATCACCATTAAATCTAAAGAAGGTCTTCATCTGCATCATCCTCTTAAGATGTGGGTCAAAATTATACCATTGTTTAATTGGAATTGTGGACCACACATAATCACTCCAAGGGCCGCAAATGGCCCTCGGGCCGTACTTTGGACACCCCTGCTCTAAACGATTCTGAGACTCTTTTGCAGCCCTAACCTGAACTTTTATCAGTTTTGTTTAACGTCTGATTCAGAATAGTTGTCTGTGAGTGACGTCACGTGATGCGACTGGTTCATACATAAGCAGGCGTTGATTTAGCACTCGTTTTTAAAACTGCTAATGTTGAAGCTGCGCTCTTCTTTGGAGGACTGATCTGTCAGATGAGTCTTGGGTTCGTTATTTGAACATTTGTTCTTTCAAACAACGATTTAAAGTTAAATTAGAGACACAGATCACAGCTCAAACTATGGCGAACTCTGTTGTTGTTTGGTGGTAAATATCACGAACCGTAGTTTCCGCCGTAAACGTTGCACCACTGTATAAGTCACATCGGTCAAAATATGTCTAATAAAGTAAAAAATAAAAAAAATAAACTCAAACCGCTGACAACCTGGAAATGTGGGCCGATGTGCCAAAAATCGATTGGCTGCCAAGTGGCTGCTGCAGGAGCGAGCACACTAATTACACATTAATTAATTTAACAAGAATTTAACAAAATTAACACTCAAAAACAATTATTTGTTTGTTCGAAATTATAGCAAAGTTGTGTCTTAGTTTAACTTTTCCATAATAAATGCACTTTGACAGTCAAATCTGCTGCATTTAAAAAGCCGATTCACGGCTAAGCACGCAGAGGGAGGACTCGCTGTGCATTTCTTCAAAATTTAACAAGTTAACCACCTAAAAACAATTATTTGTTTACTCGACATTATAGTAAAACTGTGTCTCAGTTGAACTTTTCCTTAATAAATCAACTTTAACGGTAAAATCAGCTGCATTTCGCCTGGGCGGCGCGGCAAAATGCAGCTGATTTGACGTTTGCTCCAGGAGTTCCGGAGCGAGACGAAGGTGGATTTGTATGGCAAGCCAAGTGTCTCATTAATAGCCACTTTTACCTATTAATGAGACACTTGGCTTGCCATAATAGTAGAGGGCCCTCTAATGAAAGAAAATGGTAGTGTTCAATATTTTCCATGTCGGAATGAAAGAAATCGTCAGATCTCAGCTAAAAATTGGTTTACAAATACTGTATGTGAAAAAAAAACAAATATGTCACTTCGCTGTATAAGTCGCAGTTGTGCTGATTTATGCACAAAACTTCGACTTATACAGGAAAATTTACGGTACATGCATCTCACTGGGCGGCAACAGTTGGAGACTCAAAAATGAGTGAAAATTACAAGAAAATTGTGGATTTGTTGTTGCAGCCTCGCTGAAATCTGAGGGTTTGAGAAAAACGACCAGCGATTCGCATTTTGAACGGCTGGACAGGAAAAACACAGCATATTATCAAAAGCCAAGTTTGTAATATGTTCTGTAGGCCGTGCACGTTGTTTATGTTGTCAACCTCCGCCCACATTGTACTCACCTTGACCCGCTATGTACCCATCCTGGCAGTCGCCTTCTTATGATTTAATCTACCGGGGTACACGTTTAAATCCGAGATATTTATGACGTGGTTGTGCTGACCATCGGTCCCAGCAGACATGTTGGTCCTTGTAACGGCTTCATGCGAGTACAGCCAGTCCTTCAGTCCTGAGAACAATTTGCTCCTTTTATGACATATATAATGTGGGAACGTGCACATCATCTGAAACTTGCTCATTTCCATTCAGGCACAGTTTTTTTTTTAAACTGCTTTAAAATTGAGTGAATTGTACAAGTATATAACATGGATAGGTCAAACGCTTGCTGTGATTTTTGAATGTTTCATCAGCATAAAGTTCACAACACAATTTTATAATATTGTATTTTATAGTATCTTCTTAATTGTTACTCACGGAACAAAACTTTACATTGTCATCCCTAAAAATCTGCTGCTTCCCTCGACGTTGCTTCCCCTTCTTCAGCCCTGCGTGTGAAGTGGCGTGCTGACGACCTTGACCTTGAGCAGCCAATAAATACTCTTAATTATGGCTCTAATTAGGAACAAGCGTGTGTCGCAGCCTCGACGGGAGCAGCTGGATTACGTGTGTGAAAGCTGTAAGTGAGGCGGACTCAACGTTTAATTTAAAATCAGGGCCGGGTAGCTCCTAAGTGCTGCAGTTACTCTGCTTTGTTGAAAAGCAGCGATTTGTCCGGTCCAATTAACGAGGTGGCGAGCCGTGTCCAGGTATGAGGACGGGCCCAGGACCCGACTCCAGCAGGTAGACTCATCCCTAACAGCCGTCACACGGCATGTCCTGGCGCAACGCTGCACATCAGAAACACCTTTCAGCAGAAGTTGAACATCAAAAACGGCTTTTCTCACTTAGTCAAACCTGAAACTAACATTTTTCCTTGAACTTATTAAATTATTTTAGCATTAAGTATTGGAGTCAACAGTGTACAGGATTACCCAGATGTCTGCTTGAAACCTTGAGATGCAAGGTGGCGGGTGATAAGCATTACTTCAAGGAATTCATTCAACCTTTATTTATACAGGCTAGCCTCGTTGAGTCACGGGGACTCATTTACAAGAGGGACCTGTCTCACTCACACCAAACAACCATCCATTCTCACACTCACACCTAGGGTCAATTTAGAGTCACCAATCAGCCTAACAAGCATGTTTTTTGGTCTGTGGGAGGAAACCGGAGTACCCGGAGGAAACCCACGCATGCACGGGGAGAACATGCAAACTCCACCCAGAAAGGCCCCGGACCGGGATTTGAACCGGCAACCTTCTCGCTGAGAGGCAGCAGCTCTACCAGTTGTGCCACCGTGCTGCTGGAATGCTAGTTGTGTGAACGTTTATGAAGCATCAACACTATATGTGATCCATTTTTCTTCCATATGTTTTTCAGCATCTGTCTTTTTCCACAATTTTTGTGCCATTTCATCAAATCTTTAATCAAAACTTTTGGCTTTTTCAGGATAATCCTGCTGTGACTTTTGGTATTGGTGGATATTTAGCTTTTTGGAATATTTAGCCGTTTCTGCCCTTTTTTTTCATAGAAAATGAACTGAGCTCATTTTACATCCTTTACTGCTCCTTTCACATTTTGTTCTGCTTCAGCTTCTTTCTGCAAACAAACTTTTTTCAGCTAATTTAGGCTATTTTGTGCTCCTTTCAGATTCTTTCAAATTGTTTGTGCTTCTAACTTCTTTCTGCTAATTTCAGCTTGTTGTGCTCCTTTCAGCTTATTTATGCAAGTTTCAGCTTTTTCAGCTACTATTTAGCTGTTTTTATGGTAATTTTAGCTTTTCGGTTAATTCCACATTTTTTGCACTCATTTAAACTTTTTTTAGCACATTGCAGCAAAAATGTGCTCTCTTCACTTCCTTCTGGTAGTGTAAGCTTATTTCAGTTTTTTAGCTACTTTTCAGCTGTGTTTTTTTGTGTGTGTACTGTACTTATTTTTGGGTAATTGCTACTTTGTGCTCATTTCTGCTTCTTTCAGCCTAATTGGGCAACTGTGTTTTTTCTGCTTTCTTCTGCTAATTTAAGCTTGTTCTACCTTTTCAGCTACTTCCAGCTGTTTTGTGCTCCTTTCAGATTCTTTCTGCTAACTACAAAATGTTTGTCCTAAGACTCCTAACGTATTTCTGCTAATTTCAGCTTGTTATGCTCCTTTCAGCTTATTTATGCAAATGTCAGCTTTTTCAGCTACTATTTAGCTTTTTTTATGGCAATTTTAGCTTTTCGGCTTTTTGCAGCAAAAATGTGCTCTCTCCACTTCCTTCTGGTAGTTTAAGCTTATTTCTGTTTTTAAGCTACTTTTCAGCTGGGTTTTTTTGTGTGTGTATGTGCTTATTTTCAGATATTTTTCAGATAATTTCCACTTTGTGCTCATTTCTGCTTCTTTCAGCCTAATTGGGCAAACATGTTCTTTTTGCTTGCTTCTGCTAATTTAAGCTCGTTTCACCTTTTCAGCTATTTTTTAACCTAATTTCAGCTGTTTTCTGATAAATTCAGGCTATTTGTGGTCATTTCTGCCACTTTTAGCCAAATTAACTTATTTCTGCCAATTTCAGCTTGTTAAATATGCTCCATTCAGCTACTAATTAGCTATTTTGATAATAATTTTAGCTTTTGATGCCAATCCCACATTTTTGAGCTCTTCAGTTCTGTCTGCTTCCTTCTGGTAGTTTCAGCTTCCTTCTGCCTTTTCAGCTATTTTTTTATTTTTTACTTTGTACAAATTTCTTTAAAAAAAAACTAATTTCAAAATATCTGTGCTCATTTCTACTTATTTAACTTTCATTCAGCAAATATGTTTTCCTTCTGCTTGTTTTCTGTTAATTCCATTACAGTTACATTTCAGCTGTTTTTCAGCAGGTTCTTCAGTAATAATTGTTCATACGGCATTAGCGCAGGAAATGCAATTTCTCTAGTGTTGAGAAATGATCACGTTGTGACCACTTTGAAAATACAGTACTATTAATTGTGATCACACAGAGCCTACAGTCATGGCAGGTTTTGTGGATGACTCTCAGCTACTACCACTTCAAGTTTCACTTCAAGAGCTAAACATTTGTCTGATTTAGGGTCATTTTTGTGTTTCTTTAGGTCAGCCGATGTGGTGGCCATCTTTACTTCAAAAGTTAATCTGCTGCAGATTGTGTTTCCAAGAATTACCAAAAGTTTTGTTAAAAAAAAAAAAAACCTGCCCAGCAATTCACGAGATATTTTGATAACAGTCCAGACAAATGAGCACACAGACATACACGAGCAAAAACATCATCGCCCCTCCTTCGATAAAAAACACTCGCATGACTTTTCTCACAGAGTCTGAAGGAGTCTGAGCAAACGGCTCATCCTCTGACCTTCTGATCCAGCTATAGAAGTGCAACAGAAACACTGAACCGGGATCAGTTTCTCCAAACAGCTGGAAGCAACAGAAACACTGAACCGGGATCAGTTTCTCCAAACAGCTGGAAGCAACAGAAACACTGGACTCAGAGATTCATCACACAGTGATGAAGAAAGATGTTTTCTCAAAAGTGCGACTGTTCCCACACACTTATTGCACCAAGAGACTTTCCAGGCAACTCTGAGCAAAAAGGCAATTCCTTATAAGGTAACAACAGTGAACAAAAACTTTAAGTTGAAGGCAAAAGGATCCAGCTCAAACTGGACTAAGTTTGTGAGACATCCAAAATTACACATGCATGAGAAGTTTAGTCCAAGGCCTTCCCTCAGAAGGTTGGACAATAGATTGCATGATCTCTTGGGACAACCTCACATGAGGTAACCACAACATTATCTATAAGTACCCACTGATCTGATCAGATAGGGCTGATACGACGATGGAGATTGAGCAGACCGGACAAGTTCAAGACAGGCTCCAACTGACCAGAGGGGATTGAGCAGGTCCGAAGAAGACTTTTTATTTTTTTGAACAGAAATAAGAAGGGGCTTCTCTTTTTCAGCCCGGTCTCTGAAGCAAAACTTTTTTCCCTCACAATTTGAACAGCTGTTTTGAGCCTCGAGGTGGCCTCACTACAGAGTGAGTGAGGAGATCTGCTGCTTGCCACAAACAGAGTTCACTGGGACTCTGTTAAGGCTCCAGCAAAGCTGAGCGTCCTCCCTATACGCCACTCTATGTGCGCATTCTATGCGCACGCGTTCACTGGCAGAGCTCTGCTTTTTTTCTCACGTTAAATGCTCGCGTTTTCGCTCCAAATCCTTGTTGTAATTTGATCAGCTGCGCGCGAAGCAGGACAAACTTAGGTCGCTGATTGGTCACTTGCTGACACGCCTACTGAAATGATTGACAGCGAGTGGGACAAGCCGCTGGTTCTGCTCCAGACGAGCAGCGGTTCGCTCGGCTGCTCCCACTGCGGTCTTTTCTATCTTTATATGTTAAATAAAAACTAATAAAAAGTGGGAAAAAAACAGGGAGCGCTTTTCCTGCAGCCCACCAGGAAATATTTAAAACCTGCTGCAGCCAGGTAGTAAATGAATTCATTCATTTCAGTCATGGAGTGAACGGAGGATTAAGCTTTTACTTGACTTTTGGCAAAAAACAAAACAAAAGTCCTGATCAGCGATGAAGAAGGGGAATTTAATTCATTTGTGTAACATACAAAACAGTCCGGCGCCGGGGAAGTTTATGGTCAGACACCGCGCAAGCGTGCGCGGTCGTAAAAAAAGAGCTTTGCGCGTTCGTGCCCTGAGGGGCTACGCTTTTGCCACAGCGTACGTACGTCGTACAGAGGCATATAGGCAGTAAAATCAAAAAAGGAGTTCAATACAGAACAACTGGACTTTATTTGTAACAAACAAGATGTTTCGCTTCTCATCCGAAAAGCTTTATCAATTGAGTTAGGAGACAGTGAGGGGGAGCAGTTATAACAGGACAAGCCATTGACACGCACCAACATAT
>JBBPBX010112130.1:0-10636 GCA_038048925.1 Garcialebias charrua
CTATATTCTCTGTCTAATTGTAGTATCTCCTCCGTTAACTGTCTTAGCCATACCAAGCCCTTCTTTTTTTGTTTGTTTGTTTGTTTACACAGTAAAAACCAGCCACTAGGGAGCACAAGCCAGTGTATCTCTTGTGCCGGTCCCAAGCCCGGGTAAATGGTGAGGGTTGTGTCAGGAATGGCATCCGATGTAAAACACTTGCCAAAACCATAATGCGAGTTCATCAAAGTGAAACCATACCGGATCGGTCGAGGCCCGGGTTAACAACGTCCGCCACCGGTGCTGTTGACAAACAGGGTGCCGGCGGAAATTGTACTACTGTTAGTCGAAGACCCCGAGGAGGGAAACGTGTCAGGAGACAGAGGGAGAGGAGGAAAGTGAAGAATGTAGGACTGAGGGTTGCAACTCTAAATGTGGGGGCAATGACAGGCAAAGGTAGAGAGCTGGCTGACATGATGCAGAGAAGAACGGTAGATTCATTCATTCATTCATTCATTCAACCTTTATTTATACAGGCTAGCCTCGTTGAGTCACGGGGACTCATTTACAAGAGGGACCTGTCTCACTCACACCAAACAACCATCCACTCTCACACTCACACCTAGGGTCAATTTAGAGTCACCAATCAGCCTAACAAGCATGTTTTTTGGTCTGTGGGAGGAAACCGGAGTACCCGGAGGAAACCCACGCATGCACGGGGAGAACATGCAAACTCCACCCAGAAAGGCCCCGGACCGGGATTTGAACCGGCAACCTTCTCGCTGAGAGGCAGCAGCTCTACCAGTTGTGCCACCGTGCTGCCCAAAGTAGTAGTAGGAAGATGTTTTATGTGTCCAAGAGATCAAGTGGAAAGGAAGCAAAGCTTGCAGTATTGGAGCAGGGTTCAAACTGTTTTACCATGGTGTGGATAGAAAGACAAATGGAGTAAGGGTGGTCCTGAAGGAGGAGTTGGCAAAGAATGTAGTAGAGGTGAAGAGAGTGTCAGATAGGGTGATGTGTCTGAAGGTAGAAGTAGAAGGTCTGATGCTAAACATAGTCAGTGGTTATGCTCCACAGGTTGGATGTGATGGGGAGGAGAAAGATAAATTTTGGAAAGATTTGGATGAAGTGATAGAGAGTATTCCCAGGGAGGAAAGAGTGGTGATTGGAGCAGACCTGAATGGACATGTTGGTGAAGGAAACAGAGGGGATGAGGAAGTGATGGGTAGGTTTGGTGTCAAGGAAAGAAACCAGGAAGGACAGATGGTGGTGGATTTTGCCAAGAGAATGGAAATGGCTATAGTCAATACCTATTTCCAAAAGAGGGAGGAACATAGAGTGACCTATAAGAGTGGAGGAAGGAGTACACAGGTCGACTACATTCTGTGTAGAAGAGGAAACCTGAGGGAGATTGGAGACTGTAAGGTTGTGGCAGGGGAGAGCGTGGCCAGACAGCATCGGATGGTTGTGTGTAGAATGACTGTTGTTGTGAAGAAGAGAAAAAGAGTAAAATCAGAGAAGAAGACCAAATGGTGGAAGCTAAAGAAGGAAGAATGTTGTGAGAAATTCAGAGACGAGCTGTTAAAGGCTCTGGGTGGTAAGAAAGAGCTTCCAAGTGACTGGGCTACTACAGCAACAGTAATTAGAGAGACAGGTAGGAAGGTACTTGGTGTGTCATCTGGACAGAGAATGGATGATAAGGAAACCTGGTGGTGGAATAGTGAAGTGCAGGACGCCATTCAAAGAAAGAGATTAGCCAAGAAGAAATATGACAGTGAGAGGACTGAAGAGAGGAGACAGGAATATAAGGAGATGGGACATAGAGCAAAGAGGGAAGTAGCTAAGGCAAAGCAGAGGGCGTACAATGAGTTGTATGGGAGACTGGACACTAAAGAGGGCGAGAAGGACTTGTACCGATTGGCAAGACAGAGGGATCAGGCTGGAAAGGATGTGCAGCAGGTTAGGCTTATTAAAGATGGGAATGGGAATGTTCTAACAAGTGAGGAGAGTGTGATGGGAAGATGGAAGGATTACTTTGAGGAGCTAATGAATGAAGAGAATGAAAGAGAAAGAAGAGTGGAGGTCATAGAAACTGTGGACCAGGAAGTGGGAAAGATTAGTGAGGGTGAAGTCCGGAAAGCTCTGAAAAGAATGAAGAAGGGGAAGGCAGTAGGACCTGATGACATACCAGTGGAGGTTTGGAAATGTCTTGGAGAGATGGCAGTGAGGTTTTTGACTCAAATATTTAATGGAATATTTGAGGGTGAGAAAATGCCTGAAGAATGGAGAAGAAGTGTGCTGGTTCCCATTTTTAAGAACAAGGGTGATGTACAGAGTTGTAGCAACTACAGGGGAATTAAGTTGATGAGCCACACGATGAAGATCTGGGAGAGAGTTGTGGAAGCAAGACTTAGACAAGAGGTGACTATCTGTGAGCAGCAGTATGGTTTCATGCCAAGAAAGAGCACCACAGATGCCATCTTTGCTTTGAGGATGTTGATAGAGAAGTACAGAGAGGGTCAGAAAGAACTCCATTGTGTGTTTGTGGATTTAGAAAAAGCATATGACAGGGTACCAAGAGAAGAGGTGTGGTATTGCATGAGGAAATCTGGAGTGGCAGAAAAGTATGTTAGACTGGTACAGGACATGTATGAGGACAGCAGGACAGTGGTGAGATGTGCTGTAGGAGTGACAGATAGCTTCAAGGTGGAGGTGGGATTGCATCAAGGATCGGCTCTGAGCCCCTTCTTGTTTGCTCTGGTGATGGACCGACTAACAGATGAGGTCAGGCAGGAATCCCCATGGACTATGATGTTTGCAGATGACATTGTGATATGTGGTGAGAACAGGGAACAGGTGGAAGAGAACTTGGAGAGGTGGAGGTATTCACTTGAAAGAAGAGGAATGAAAGTCAGCCGTAGTAAGACAGAGTACATGTGTGTGAATGAGAGGGAGGCCAGTGGAACAGTGAGGCTACAAGGAGCAGAGGTCACAAAGGTGCAGGACTTCAAGTACTTGGGGTCCACTGTCCAGGAAAATGGGGAATGTGGTAAAGAGGTGAAAAAGAGAGTCCAGGCAGGATGGAGCGGATGGAGAAAAGTTTCAGGAGTGATTTGTGACAAAAAGGTGTCAGCAAAGGTCAAAGGAAAAGTTTACAAGACAGTGGTGAGACCAGCTATGTTGTATGGTCTGGAGACAGAGACATGGACAAAAAGACAGGAGAAAGAACTGGAAGTGCAGAAATGAAGATGCTGAGGTTCTCCTTAGGAGTGACAAGGATGGATAAGATCAGGAATGAGATCATCAGAGGTACAGCACATGTTGAACAACTGGGAGATAAAGTTAGGGAGGCCAGACTGAGATGGTTTGGGCATGTCCAGAGGAGGGACAGTGGTTATATTGGTAGAAGGATGTTAGAAATGCAGCTGCCAGGAAAAAGACAAAGAGCGAGGCCAAAGAGGAGATATATGGATGCAGTTAGAGGGGACATAAAGGTAGTTGGAGTGAGGACAGAGGATGCAGAGGACAGAGTGAGGTGGAAGAGGATCACTCCCTGGGGCGACCCCTGAAAATGGAAAAGCCGAAAGAAGAAGAACAAAACTAAAAGAAAGGTGTGTGTTACTCCTCTCGAGTTCAGTTATGGATCAACGTCTTTCTTGGGTTTTAACAGACATTTATTGTAGACAACGTGACTTAACAATGCCCCAAAAATGCCGTCAGAACTAAGAAAGAAAACACAGATCTAAATTAGTTCACGGACAATAAAGATTTACAGAAATAAAAGACAAATAAAATACACAAATAAAACAATAAATCGTACTTCATTGGCCACATTAACTCCAGAGGAATAAAGACGATTTTCTACAGCTTCTTCTCACAAAAAGAAATGAAAAAAAAACCCCCCTTTGTCTTCTGGGGGAAACTTCTCGTAAGTCTCATATGCAGTAATGGTTCTCTAACGGTTTTCATGGCAAATGTGTCAATCAATCTTACCCCAAGGGAAACAACGTGGCATGCGGAACAAAAGATAAGTTCCCCCATACATTTTAATGCATTTTTAACCCAAAAAATTAACTTTAAAGGAGACCACATATAGGTCTTTAAAATTTTTATGTTATGTCTGTGTGCTATCTTGACAATATTAATTCATTTTAATACACAAAATAATTCTTAGATAATTAATTATACCCTTTTTAATTCTGCCATTTTTAACTTTCGTTTTGAACGACCGGTTTCTGATACAAGTTCTGAAGTCCACGCCCTTCAACGATCTGTTTACGCCCTCTGTAACAGCCAGTATCTGTAATGTGTTGTTGTTTTAAAATTAGCTCTTTTTTATTACTCATTTGACTTACTGTTAGTGTTAGCTTAAGATAACTTACCGAAACCCGTCTGAGCGCGCCGCAATTTGCTGCTCCTTTTAGCATGAGACCACCCGAATCCGATGCTAATGTTAGCTTGTTCCTCTTCCGGTGTTCGCCAGCTCCGCTCGTTGCACGCAGAGATTTTGGGAGTTTTCGCTGTTCCAGTCAAGAGAACACAAAGTTCACCAAGTGTCTCCCATAAATTAATCTGTAAGGAGAAGGTCCTCGTTGCTGGGAGACTGCTGGGAGGCTGTACAGTTGAAGCTCCCCTGCATCGTGCCAGAAGAGGGTCCCGTTGCCGCAGGTCCCTACACCGGGGGTCCGCTCGTTTAATTTTTGCCGGCTGCGCGTTGGGAGCGATCGCAAATACCATACCATACCATACCAGCTTTATTTATAGAGCACTTTAAACACCTACAGGACCAAAGTGCTGTACACACAACAAAACAATCACAATCAGGTAATAAAATAATTAAAATAAATAAAAGTCACATAATAAAAGTTGAGGAATCATACACTCAGATAAAACAAGCGACTAAAATTATTAAAAGTCAACATTGCAGATGGTGTCATAGGCCAGGGAGAAGAGATGGGTTTTAAGAAGAGATTTAAAAACAGACAGGGAAGAGGCCTGTCTGATGTTCAAGGGAAGGTTGTTCCACAGTTTAGGAGCTGCCACAGCAAAAGCACGGTCTCCTCTCATACACTAAAAATTGAACTAAAACATAAAAATAACAATTATACTTTATTTATAAAGCCATTTAAAAAAACACAGCTGCAACAAAGTGCTGTACACATGAAATTAAGAACATATAAACAAAAGATGAGATGAAATCATGAAAAACAACAGTCATGTGTTTAATACAGAAGTGGGTTGAGCCTAACCAGGGGTTGCTAGGTGAGGGGCTGGACTCAGGTTGTGGTGGGTTGTCCTAGCGCTTGTGACGTCACAAGCGCGATTGACTTCCAGTTTATTTCAAAAACGAAACCTATATTATCACAGTAAAATAAATCTACTTAGAGTAAATAAACCACTGGGTGCATTTTTTTGGCCTTAGGACTGTTTTTTTATGAAGTAAATACCCAAAGTTGAGGAAAAAAAAACATTAAAAAGTGAATTTTGCATGTGTGGTCCCCTTTAACAACATAAATTACTGAAAGTTGTTATCAATTATTGAATGTTTGTATCAAACACTAATATTTATTGCTCTCTTTAACTGAATATTGAATAATGAATTAAATGAGAATTGCCCTTGATGGCAGCTACACTCCCACCAAATCACTTGTGATTTCTATAATGAACTCTATTATGAACTTGTGAGTGGGTCTATTCTGCCTCTAGCAGTGCAACTGTCTTATGAATAGGCTTGTCCAAATGTACTTGTTTAGTGAGTCTCTTTCCATGACAATCTAATGCAGAGTCACTGATCAACAGCTGCACCTTGCGAATACATCCATCTTCACTTGGATACACCGCTGTGACCTTAGCGAGTTTCCACTTGTTTCTAGGCGCTATGTCATCTTGGACGGTCACTATGTCGTTGACTTTAACATTTCTCCTTGTTCTTTGCCATTTTTGTCTTTGCTGTAGTCCCAACAAATATTCCCTTTTCCATCTGTGCCAGAACTCATTGGCTAGGTATTGAACTCCACGCCATCTTTTGCGAAGGTACAAGTCCTCTTACAAAGTCTCCTGGGGGTGGTAATATTACAGACGACTTCATGGTCAAGAGAAGATTGGGCGTAAGTGGTTGAGGTCCAGTAGGATCACTGAGTAGGTGTGGGGTGATGGGTCAACTGTTTATGATGGCCATCACTTCATAAAGATAGGTCCTTAATGACAAACAGTCCAATGTTCGGGATGACTGATCCAGGATGGAGGACAATACACTTCTGACTGTACGGATTTGTCTCTTCCAGGATCCACCCATATGACTGGCAGAGGGAGGGTTCATCACAAATTCACAGCCTAGTTGCTTCAGACTTTCCTTGTCCATGTCTTTTACTGCTTCCAGGAGCTCTCGCTCTGCCCCAACAAAGTTAGTACCATGGTTCGACCGCAACTGACATACATTTCCACGTAGGGCGATGAAGGCACGGAATGAATTGAGAAAGGCATCAGTTGAGAGATCAAGTAACTCAATATGTACTGCACAAGAGCACAGGCACATAAACAGCAGCCCATAGCGCTTGAGCTCTTTCCTTCCTTGACATAAAATGGACCGAAACAATCCATCCCACAATATGTGAAGGGAGGAGTTGTTTCCACTCTCTCATTAGGCAGGTTTGCCATTTTCTGCTCTTCTGTTCCACGTCTGAATTTCCTGCATTTCACACAGCTGTAGATATAGGAGCCTACTGCTCGACTACAACCAAGTATCCAAATGCTGTTTGCTCTTAGCTCATTTATTGTCATGCCCCGACCTTGATGTTTCACTCGCTGATGATAGTGATGGATCAGCAACCTTGTGATATGGCTGGTCTTTGGTAAAATAGCTGGATACTTGACGTGTGGATGTAACATAGCTTGCTGTAATCTACCTCCCTCTCGGAGGACGCCCTTGTGGTCCAGGAAGGGATTGAGTCGATAGTCTGTTTGTCTTGTCTTCAGTTAACTCTTTTCAGGACTGAAGCTCCTTGATTTCTTTGGAGAAGACTGACCCTTGTACCATGGTTATGATTCTAAGTTCAGCTTCTTGTCTTTCTTCAAGACTTGTGGCTTCATGGGTTTTTCTTTGCTTCTTCTTAAACTCTCTTCCAAATCTGATGTCTTGTAATAGCCTTGACTAGTTTTGACCAGCTGGAGAATTTCACAAAACGTTCTGCCAGAGAATCCACCCTTGATGACGTGTGGTATACAACTACTTTGCGTACTTCGGGGTCCTTTGATTAAAGTTCTCACACCTTAGCCTCTTCATTGGGAAGCTTTTCTTGCCAGAGAAAACGTGTTGAAATGAAGCGTAAATCCTCTTGAGAGAGGTGAGAATCTTCCACTTTCTTTTCATTGAAATCAGCCTCAAGCACTTTGATCACATCTGATGGTGTGACAACTTCTTTAACTTGGGTGTAACAAACATAGTGCACTTCTTTCAACAACTGATCAGATTGTGGACTGGGTGTCACTTCTTTGACAATGCTCCTGTGACTACATCCAATAATGTCTCCATAGTTCACACAAGGATCAACACCTCCAACTATTGTCCAGCCGAGATCTGTCTTTTGGCCAAAAGGCTCATTGTCTTTTCCTGACACAACTGCTCTAGGTACCAGTGCTTGTGAACAGTTATAACCTATCAGCAGACCAACATCACATTCAATCAGAGGTGCTATTTCATCAGCGAGGTGCTCCAAATGTGGCCATGCTCCTGCCGTCTTGGGTGTGGGAATATGGTTTAAAATTGCAGGGATGAACTCTCTTGTGTATGTAGTAGGAAGTGAGATTTTCTTTGATGAGTAGAAACCTCTGATTTGTAGCCCTGAGATCCTTTTACTTGGAACAACTTCCTCTTTGCATGACAATGTAGAGAGCTTTAACTGTACATCTCTCTTTTCTGTATCCAGAACATCTGCCTTTTCTTGCAAAACAAATGTAGTGTCGCTCTGAGTGTCCAGAAGGGCGTATACTAGCATTTCCTGTTCCGGGTTGCTTACTGTGGATAACCAAACTGGAATCACTGTAGATGTGAGATCACTCTTGTCACCTTGGATCACACGGTTTGAGATTGCCCCACTTAAATCCAAAAAAGCTAAGTCTGGTCCTCTGGACATTCAAAAAACAAAACAAAACAAAACAAAGCAAAAAAAAAAAAAAACTGTAGAAACGTTTCGTCTTTCGTCCGAAAGACTTCCTCAGTCTGAGAAGCTGAGTTCAGCTCAGTCTTATAAAGAGCACCCTCCCACAGTGGATCAACCAGTTGGCTGATGACAGCCGAAACCAGCTGCTCACATGATCAGTTTTTTTTTTTTGCTTTGTTTTGTTTTGTTTTTTGAATGTCCAGAGGACCAGACTTAGCTTTTTTGGATTTTTCTACCTGGATTATTGAGCATGCATCAGGGTGCCCTACTTAAAGTTTCTTTACTTTGTTCTTTGGTTTTGGTTTCCCTGGCTTTCATCCCTTTAATTTCTCTTTGTTCTTTATCTCTGTCCTTATTTCTTTTGAATTCTTTGTCTCGTTCTTCATGTAGGCACGTTGGGTGTTTTCCCTTGCAGGTGTTACAGATACTTCTTCTTTCACATTTCCAAAGCTGAGACATCCAAAACACAGTCCTTTTAGCTTCACAAACTCCACTCTTTCAACTAGCGTCTTTTCCATAAACTTTCAACATGTGTGAATGTTGTGATTTAATTTTTCACAGAATACACATTTGTTTGTTTCTGTTTTCTCTTCTGAGCTGCTTGCAAACACCTTTGCTCTAACACTTTGAGCCTTTAAGGCAGGGGTAGGGAACCTTTTTGGCTGAGAGAGCCATAAACGCTGCATATTTTAAAATGTAATTCTGTGAGAGCCGTACAATATTTTTTTAAACTAAAAACAAGTAAATGTGTACATTTTATGAAGCCCAACACTTTTAAAGTACAATAAGTATCTGAATGCTTTTTAATAACATTGTTATGCTGTTGTTAACAATGATAAATAAAGTATTTCTTACCATTAATGTGACTTCTGGTGCTGCATGGTTTTGCTGATGGCCTTGTAGTCTGGTTGATATGTATTTAGGTTAAGCTGACCACCTGAATGACCAGCGACATCACCTCACCAAGCTGCTCGCCACAGATCTGAGCACAAAGCGCCTCCTGATGTAGGATGCAGTGAAAACTTAAAATGGGTCTCTTTTCCTGTTCACAAAGTGCTACAAATCCTCTGTTTTTCCCCACCATGCACGGAGCACCATCAGTACACACTGAAATAAGTTTGTCCATCTGTAGATTTTTTTCTTTAGTGAACTCAGTGAAAGTTTTTAATAAATCATCCCCTCTTGTTGTCCCTTTCAGAGGCAAAACAGCAAGACTTTCCTCACGTAGTGTGTCATGGCATGTCTTTTATTCGTTTAATTATCTTGTCTTTATCCGAAAAGTCGTCAAAAAGTTCATTGGCAACATCAAGCATGAATGTTTTGGCGTACTCACCATCTGTGAATGGCTTTCCGTTTCTCACAATGGTGAAAGCACCAGCAAAACTAGCTGAATTCCAGTCACCTTGTTGAGTCCAAACACGAAGGTGCTGCTGACCTGCTTGCACTCTGCCCAGTAGCTCTTCACATGCTTTTTTCCTGCTGTCCCCCACAGGATATTTTGATGCAAAGGCAACATGTCGTGTGTCGAAGTGCCGCTTTATATTTGAGCGTTTCATCGAGGCAATTTTATCATTGCATATCAGACACACTGCAGAACCTGCTCTCTCCACAAAAGCAAATCGCTCTGTCCATTCCGGCTGAAAAGTACGATAATCCTCGTCTTGTTTTCGTTTAGCCGCCATCTTCATCACACGGGTTTCCACAACTAGCTAAGCTAGCTGCTAGGAGGGATGTTTACTTCCTGATCACGTCTCCTCCCGTGTCCGTGAAGCATCATCCGATTGGCTCCGGTCAGCGCCAGTCACCCGCGGACAGCTGTGATTGGCTCCAGTCAGCGCCCCGCGGACAGCTGTGATTGGCTCCAGTCAGCGTCCCGCGGACAGCTGTGATTGGCTCCAGTCAGCGCCAGTCACCCACGGACAACTGTGATTGGCTTCAGCCACTCGCGGCCATGTTTTATATTTTTATCGGCTTTTAAAAAAAATTATTATTAAAGATTTGTCTGAGAGCCATATGCAGCCATCAAAAGAGCCATATATGGCTCGCGAGCCATAGGTTCCCGACCCCTGCTTTAAGGGGTTCAGCTTCTCTGAGTCATTTGCTTTAAGTGCATGTAGTGATGTCACTGGGTTGCACGTTATCTTGGCCTCTCTTGTGATAAAGTCAACAAAGTTGCTAAATGTTGGAAATGAACCATACTCCTCTTCAATCTGAATGACCTTTCTATTCCATATTGCTGTAAGCCAATCAGGAAGCTGAGCATTCTCTGGTTCTCACTACAGTCATTTAGAAGCTCAAGACTCTTTATCTGAGACATTGCTGCTTCACAACTCCTGAGAAAGTCTGAGAACTCTCTTAGTTCAGCACTGTCCTTTGGTCCAATTTTCGGCCGTGATGAAAGCTTATCTCTGAAGGCTTTGGCGATCATAAATGAACTTCCATATCTTTCCTCCAGAGTGTTCCAAGCTGTGTGGTATGCCAAATCTGTTTCCAGCAGG
>JBBPBX010112131.1:0-10636 GCA_038048925.1 Garcialebias charrua
GCTGAATTTTCTCTCGCTGCCTTGAATATTCTGTGTTTACATGTTAATAAAACGTCCTAATAAAATAAAATAAAACCATGGATCGCTGGTCCAACACACCAGAAGACCAGGAAATCTGATGGGACTCGGGCAGCAACTTAAAACCCGAGTTTAATTCTCTCGTGACAACCTCAGTCATTTCCTTGTTCATTTCACTCAGCGGAGGGAGAGGAGGAGAAGGAGGAGGGAGGAGGGAGCGATTACTTGACTTTTGGGAGAAAAAACAAAAGAAAACTCCAGATAAGGGATTAAGAAGGGGAAATTTATAGATTTGTGTCACATATAAAACAGTCCTGCATCGCTTTGCATCGCTTTGAATGAGAACATGCGAATGCTCGCTGGCTGCGCTGGGACAGGTGGGGGCGTGGGTTAGGGGCCAAAAACTCCGCCCCTTCTGTTCTCTGATTGGTCCGGTCAAAAATCTACCGGAGAAATCGTTGTCTATGGGAGAAGTCCCAGACTGAGCAGTGAAGGGAAATGAGAATTGAGCGGAGCTGTGCAGGAAAGCGAGGGCCAGGCTAGTACTGTATATTCTTTTTTTAACAATTAATTTTCTCACCTTTGGTTAGATTGAAACTTGTTTTTCTAGTTTGACTCGAAGACCTCTACGGCGTTTCACTGTAAAGTTTTATTTTTATCTCCTCTTGTATGAATTTACGCTGTTCTATTTAATATTTTCAAATTTCCAACCGAACTCACAGAGACGTAGCGCCGCCCTTTTTGACTCCACCCACTCACAGCAAAGGACCAATCAGAAGCCTCAAACTGCTCGCAGTTCGAGTTGAGTTGTCAAAGATGATTTTCGTCAAGAGAACTAGCTTTATCTAAGCTTTGATTGCGGCTTGACAATATTTTAGGTAAATCTTGTTAGATATGTTAAGTAGACAAAGGCTTTATTAAAGCATGTCGCTTGTGTTTGGATGCTGTATTCACAGGAAAATTTAACATTTAATCTACCTTTAGATTTGACTCGTTTTTTTTTCATCGTCTATAAACAAATACTTTACATCTTAACATCTGTACTTCCTCTCTTTTGCAGCTCCGCCTACATGAATTTCAAAGTTCTTTTTATGATTATACTTTTTTGTGTCTTTTTTAACTCAAAATCCACACCTAAAATTTAAATAGTGCCAAGTTATTTTATTTCAACTTCTCAAATGCTTTCGTTTAATTTTTATTTGGCCACTGTAATTTAGAGAAGTTATTTGTGGGTTTTATTAAGATTTTCTACTCACACTGACGAGACAAAGTTCAGACATTTCATGAACTTGTGCAGGATATTGGTCTCTAAACGCCTCTTGTGGATACTAATGTGGCTGGATGTCCTGCGGACATTGAATGCACCACACAAGTGCAGGGAGGTGATTGGTGGGTCTGGGGCTGGCTTCCTGTATAAAAAAGGGCCAGCCTCCAGGGTTGATACACGTCATCCGCCTTCCGGCGGCGTTTGCTGGCTGTGTCACGCCAAATTTACACTACATGCGTTCCGGCTCCGCCCCGCCCCGCTCCGCAGGTCGCAGCTGAGCATCTCAAAGTCCAGTTTACACTACCTCCGCTCCGCTCCGGTCCTCCTGGATGCGCCGCTCCGAGATGCATGCGCGGGAATTGCGAGATCGCGCGATAAATCAAGTGATAAATAATGAAGTCAGAACAAAACAATTCATTCGGTGGAAGAAGGAGAACAACAGTAGAGACTGCCTCGCTGTTTGATTGTTTTTTGCATTGAGATATGAGCGACAGGACATGGTTTGAGCGACAGGATGTGATCTATTACATTTCAGAATAAAATACTTTATTTATTTATTAAGATCAGTTCCTCCAAGTCCGAGGCCATGGTCTTGAGCCGGAAAAGGGTAGCATGCCTTCTCCAGGTTGGGGAGGAGGTCCTGCCCCAAGTGGAGGAGTTTAAAGCTCCACTGACATGTTCTTTTAACTTTTCAAAAAATGGCACAACATATATAAATATTAAGATAGACCTCTGACCGTTTTTGCTAAAATAATGTTAAATGAATGAAAATTTCTCTCAAAATAGTTTAAAATTAGCGCCGTTTGTTTAGACCGTAAATCCGGATCTTCCGGTCACGTGTCAGCATTCCCGTTTCTGACGTCACGTCCGATACTGAACTCTGCTCAAACGACAAAAATATAGACGCATCCGTCGAATTTAGCCATTTAAAACTACATTATAGCGAAGCCAAATCGCTATAATGTAGTTTTAAATGGCTAAATTCGACGGATGCGTCTATACTTTTGTCGTTTGAGCAGAGTTCAGTATCGGACGTGACGTCAGAAACGGGAATGCTGACACGTGACCGGAAGATCCGGATTTACGGTCTAAAAAAACGGCGCTAATTTTAAACTATTTTGAGAGAAATTTTCATTCATTTAACATTATTTTAGCAAAAACGGTCAGAGGTCTATCTTAATATTTATATATGTTGTGCCATTTTTTGAAAAGTTAAAAGAACATGTCAGTGGAGCTTTAAGTATCTCGGGGTCTTGTTCACGAATGAGGGAAAACTGGAGCGTGAGATCGATAGGCGGATAGGTGCAGCGTCCGCAGTGAAGCGGGCGCTGTACCGGTCTGTCGTGGTGAAGAGAGAGCTGAGTCGAAAGGCAAAGCTCTCAATTTACCGATCGATCTACGTTCCCACCCTCATCTATGGTCATGAGCTTTGGGTTGTGACCGAAAGAACGAGATCTCGGATACAAGCGGCTGAAATGAGTTTTCTCCGCAGGGTGTCTGGACTCTCCCTTATGCCTGGTACCCACTGCACAACTCGAAACGCGCCTGCCGTCCCCTTTTGGCCGCTTGTCAGGGTCCCACCAAACCACTGAAGACCGTCTGATGACGTACACTAGGGGGCAGCAGAGGGAGGGGGTGTAGCTCGTTTTCCGGGTTCAGTTGTTGTGTTAACTGCACCTCCGACGGTCTTTGATGAGATAAAACGTTTTTTATGTTTGGGGTGATCTACACTGGAGAGAACAGCAGCCTGTCAGCAGCAACTGTAAAAATGTCACGTTTCTTACCGGAGTTTGGTTCCAGTTCATGGAGGCTCGATCCGGTAAGTTTAAAAAGTCCAAAAAAAGTCCCGTTGTGGTTGTGTAATCAGATAGCAGAGGCTCTCCCGACTGTTTGCTAAACGCGTCGAGCCTCCAAAGATCGAATTTTATGGCGTTGGCAGTTCGACGCCGACGCGCGCGTGCGTGTGCAAGCTGCCCCCGCGCCGCTTCGATCACTTGAATCGCGCCGCTTCCCTGTTCGCCGTGACTCCACGCGTCTCCTCATAGACTTTGAATGTAAACCGGCCGCTTCAGCCGCCCGACAACGGGGCAGTGGGTACCAGGCATTAGAGATAGGGTGAGAAGCTCAGTCATCCGGGAGGGACTCGGAGTAGAGCCGCTGCTTCTCCACATCGAGAGGAGCCAGTTGAGGTGGCTCGGGCATCTGGTTAGGATGCCTCCTGGACGCCTCCCTGGTGAGGTGTTCCGGGCATGTCCCACCGGGAGGAGACCCAGAGGAAGACCCAGGACACGCTGGAGGGACTATGTTTCTCGGCTGGCCTGGGAACGCCTTGGGATTCCCCCAGAGGAGCTGCTCCAAGTGGCTGGGGAGAGGGAAGTCTGGGCCTCCCTACTTAGGCTGCTACCCCCGCGACCCGACCCCGGATAAGCGGAAGAAAATGGATGGATGGATGGATTTATTTATTTATTTCTTGTATTGCGTTTGTAGGCGTAGTCATAAATGATAGTTTGACAGCATTTTTGTACAAATAAATCCGTATAGAGCTAGGATAAAAGTCCGCCCGTGGTGATTTTATTTTGTAAATACGGATGTTGTGCTCGTTCCTTTTCCTGTTGGTGCGACGTAATCTTTGAAAATTGACTCCGGCACAGCTCCGGCGTCCGGCAGAAATAGGATCGGTTCTAATTTTGACGGACTGCCGTCCGCTCGCCGCCGCCGTGCGGAGCCAGTGTAAACGCTCTCATTGATTATAATGGGTGCGTATTTGCTGCGTAGGTCGGACCGGAGCGGACCGGAGCCGGAACGCATGTAGTGTAAATTGGGGGTCACGCGCTAGCGTAATTGGGCGCTTTAGGTCGCAATGATCTATTGTTCTCGCGACCACTGACAAGCTTCTTGTTTCCCTCTCTTGCTAGAGGTGGAACTTGGTGGTGAGTAAGCGCCAGTGTATCTTTCTGTTTTATACTTTTTAGATTTTAATGCTAAATATTTATTGTTTTAGTCCCTGCTGTTTGTCCTTGTGTTCGTTGCTGCTGTCTGGATTGTCCCGACTGGTCTCTGCCTCCATCTGGGTCGTCCATCGACTGCTGACTGGTCCTGTGCTGTGTTGGTGCCCGCTGTCTGGACGGTGTGGGGCGGGCTGCGTCACGCGTCCTGTGGGCTGAACTGGGCCGACTGATGCCCAGATCGACTAATTGAACAGGTGTTGGCTGGAGTGGCGTTTCTCCTGGTGCAGCAGATTCTACCAGGGTGGACTCTGGACTGCTGTTGAGGGACTGATGAGAATCCCTCCAGGCAGTGACATTACTCCTGGTTTTATACAAGATTTGTGTGTGGGGTTTTTCCTTCTTTTTTTTTTATTTTTTTTTTAGAACATTTCACTGCATTGCACTTTTATTATTGACTGGAGCTATTGCTGCCTTTTAAAACTGTGAATATTTTAAACTTAGCATTATTTAATTAAACAATTGTGCAATTTAACTGGTGTCAGTGTGTGAACTTGTCTCAAGCCTCCTCTGCAAACGGGCCTGCGTGCTTTTAAAGGTAACTTTTAGGTACAACCATTTTAACCAATTTTATTTATTTAAAATAGTATTTTTTTTAAAACTTCAGTACCCAATTTTTAACCACACCCGACCCGGCTACACTATTATAACCTTTAAAGAGTCAGAGTCAGAGATCCTTTACTGTCATTCGCACCACATGTGGTACATGTGGTGGAATGAAATTATGTACACAGGGTCCCAGTTACATCCAACAATAAAATGTAAAAGAAAAACAGTAATGTCTAAGATATGAACTAAGAAAACTAAATAACACACTAAGCACTAATATCATAAAAACATTACGTTGAACAGCAGCGCGAACATGAGTCTGTGTGAGCAGATGAACACGAACTAACACATCAACATTCAACCTTTATTTAGGCAGGTTAATCCAATTGAGCCTCGAAGACTCATTTACAAGAGAGACCTGGTTTCAACATAAAACAGATCAGCAGCAACATGAAACAGATCAGCAGCAACATGAAACAGATCAGCAGCAACATGAAACAGATCAGCAGCAACATGATGTGAGTCTTCACAGTGATTATTCTGGTTAGAGTCATGAGTCTAACAGCCTCAGGGTAGAAGCTGTTCCTCAGTCTAGTGGTTCTACACTTAATGCTCCTCAACCTCCTTCCTGAGGGGAGTGGGGCAAAAAGTGTGTGTGCTGGGTGAGTGGGGTCTTTCATGATGCAGGTGGCCCTCTTCCTGCATCTGGAGGTGTAGATGTCTGTGATGGTGGGGAGACTGACTCCAACAACTTCTGTGCAGCCTTCACCACTCTCTGCAGAGCTTTTCTTTCTGCAGCTGTGCAGCCTCCATGCCACACGTTGATGCTGGAGCACAGGATGCTCTCCACTGCACACCTGTAGAAGGAGGTGAGGACTGGGCTTTCATCGACCAGCTGGTGTTGTTGCTGTGGGTGTGTTTGTTCCTTCTGAAGTCCACAATCATCTCCTTTGTCTTCTTCACATTCATGTGAAGGTTATTCTCTTTGCACCAGCTCTCCAGGTGTTCCACCTCCTGCCTGTAGCTGGACTCATCATTGTTTGTGATGCATCCCACCACAGCTGTATCATCTGCAAACTTTACAATATGACAGCCTGGATGGGTAGCTGCACAATCATATGTGAGCAGAGTGAACAGGAGAGGGCTCAACACACATCCTTGAGGAGAGCCAGTGCTGAGGGTTATGGTGGAGGAGGAGAAGTTGTGGATCCTCACTGACTGTGGTCTGTTTGTTAAAAAGTCTAGGACCCAGTTACAAATGGAGGGGCTTAGTCCTAGTGAGTAGTTTGTCCATCAGGGTTTGGGGGATCATGGTGTTGAAGGCAGACGTGAAGTCCACAAAGAGCATATGGACGTAAGAGTCCTTCTGTTCCAGGTGGGTGAGAGCAGTGTGGACCACAGAGGAGATGGCGTCGTCTGTTGATCGGTTCTTGCGGTATGCATACTGATGAGGGTCCTTGTTGATGTTGATGTTTTTTTTAATGTGGGTCATGACCAGTTTTTCGAAGCATTTAGTGACTATCAGGGTGAGGGCCACTGGCCGGTAGTCATTCAGACCAGTCATTGTAGAGCTCTTCGGGACTGATATGATGGTGGTAGTCAAGGCCGATGGGAACTGTCTCCAGGGTAAGTGAGGAGTTGAAGATGTCTGCCAGCACCTCGCAGAACTGATTACAACTACAATTGTTATATCTTCTTCTTCTTCTTTCGGCTTTTCCCTTTTCAGGGGTCGCCACAGTGAGTCATCCTCCTCCACCTCACTCTGTCCTCTGCATCCTCTGTCCTCACTCCAACTACCTTCATGTCCTCTCTAACTGCATCCATATATCTCCTCTTTGGCCTCCCTCTGTGTCTTTTTCCTGGCAGCTGCATTTCTAACATCCTTCTACCAATATACCCACTGTCCCTCCTCTGGACATGTCCAAACCATCTCAGTCTGGCCTCCCTAACTTTATCTCCCAGTTGTTCAACATGTGCTGTACCTCTGATGATCTCATTCCTGATCTTATCCATCCTTGTCACTCCTAAGGAGAACCTCAACATCTTCATTTCTGCCACTTCCAGTTCTTTCTCCTGTCTTTTTGTCAATGCCACTGTCTCCAGACCATACAACATAGCTGGTCTCACCACTGTCTTGTAAACTTTTCCTTTGACCTTTGCTGACACCTTTTTGTCACAAATCACTCCTGAAACTTTTCTCCATCCACTCCATCCTGCCTGGACTCTCTTTTTCACCTCTTTACCACATTCCCCATTTTCCTGGACAGTGGACCCCAAGTACTTGAAGTCCTGCACCTTTGTGACCTCTGCTCCTTGTAGCCTCACTGTTCCACTGGCCTCCCTCTCATTCACACACATGTACTCTGTCTTACTACGGCTGACTTTCATTCCTCTTCTTTCAAGTGCATACCTCCACCTCTCCAAGTTCTCTTCCACCTGTTCCCTGTTCTCACCACAGATCACAATGTCATCTGCAAACATCATAGTCCATGGGGATTCCTGCCTGACCTCATCTGTTAGTCGGTCCATCACCAGAGCAAACAAGAAGGGGCTCAGAGCCGATCCTTGATGCAATCCCACCTCCACCTTGAAGCTATCTGTCACTCCCACAGCACATCTCACCACTGTCCTGCTGTCCTCATACATGTCCTGTACCAGTCTAACATACTTTTCTGCCACTCCAGATTTCCTCATGCAATACCACACCTCCTCTCTTGGCACCCTGTCATATGCTTTTTCTAAATCCACAAACACACAATGGAGTTCTTTCTGACCCTCTCTGTACTTCTCTATCAACATCCTCAAAGCAAAGATGGCATCTGTGGTGCTCTTTCTTGGCATGAAACCATACTGCTGCTCACAGATAGTCACCTCTTGTCTAAGCCTTCCTTCCACAATTCTCTCCCAGATCTTCATCGTGTGACTCATCAACTTAATTCCCCTGTAGTTGCTACAACTCTGTACATCACCCTTGTTCTTAAAAATGGGAACCAGCACACTTCTTCTCCATTCTTCAGGCATTTTCTCACCCTCAAATATTCCATTAAATATTTGAGTCAAAAACCTCACTGCCATCTCTCCAAGACATTTCCAAACCTCCACTGGTATGTCATCAGGTCCTACTGCCTTCCCCTTCTTCATTCTTTTCAGAGCTTTCCGGACTTCACCCTCACTAATCTTTCCCACTTCCTGGTCCACAGTTTCTATGACCTCCACTCTTCTTTCTCTTTCATTCTCTTCATTCATTAGCTCCTCAAAGTAATCCTTCCATCTTCCCATCACACTCTCCTCACTTGTTAGAACATTCCCATTCCCATCTTTAATAAGCCTAACCTGTTGCACATCCTTTCCAGCCTGATCCCAAGTCCTTCTCGCCCTCTTTAGTGTCCAGTCTCCTCTCTTCAGTCCTCTCACAGTCATATTTCTTCTTGGCTAATCTCTTTCTTTGAATGGCGTCCTGCACTTCACTAGCCTGGTTAAAACCAGACCCTGTCCTTCACTTCGCTTCAGACAAGGGTCTGGGACCTGTCCATTGAAAAACGATTCTTGCTGGAGGCGTGGGCTCTGCTGATGGCTGCTCCCCCGTGGTCTGCTGAACTTGACTTCAGCTCCGCCTCCTGCTGAATTTTCTCTCGCTCCGTTGTATATTCTGTGTTTATATGATAATAAAACGTCCTAATAAAATAAAATAAAACCATGGAGCGCTGGTCCAACACACCAGAAGACCAGGAAATCTGATGGGACTCGGGCAGCAACTTAAAACCTGACTTTAATTCTCTCGTGACAACCTGAGACGTTTCCTTGTTCAGCGGAGGGAGAGGAGGAGGAGGAGGAGGGAGCGAACACTTGACTTTTGGGAAAAAAAACAAAAGAAAACTCCAGATAAGGGATTAAGAAGGGGAAATTAATAAATTTGTGTCATTTATACAACAGTCCTCGATGCAGGACTCCTGCATCGCTTTGAATGAGAACATGCTATCTATCTCTCGGATCTGATACACCCATATGTCCCTCCACGTGCTTTGAGGTCAGAGGATCAGGTACTCTTAATAGTTCCAGAAACTCGCCTTAAGCGCAGAGGTGACAGGGCGTTCTCTGTAGCAGGCCCAAGACTCTGGAACGAGTTACCGCTGCTCATCAAACAGGCCCCCTCCCTCTCGGTTTTCAAATCCCGGTTAAAAACTCACTACTACTCCATCGCTTTCAATGCCAGCTGATTTGTATTGGATCGTTTGATTTATGATCTGCAATGTTTTTATGTTTTTCGTGTTGTACTTCATTGTCTGTGTTGCCTGTTGCGTGTTTGTTTGTCCAGCACTTTGGTGTGGACTTGTTCCTGTTTAAAGTGCTTTATAAATAAAATGGTATGGTATGGTATGGTATGCGGCTGCGAGCTGGCTGCGCTGGGACAGGTGGGGGCGTAGGTTAGGGGCCAAAAACTCCGCCCCTTCTGTTCTCTGATTGGTCTGGTCAAAAATCTACCGAAGAAATCCTTGTCTATGAGAGAAGTCCCAGACTGTGCAGTGAAGGGAAATGAGAATTGAGCGGAGCTGTGCAGGAAGGCGAGGGCCAGGCTAGCACTTCACTATTCCACCACCAGGTTTCCTTATCATCCATTCTCTGTCCAGATGACACACCAAGTACCTTCCTACCTGTCTCTCTAATTACTGTTGCTGTAGTAGCCCAGTCACTTGGAAGCTCTTTCTTACCACCCAGAGCCTTTAACAGCTCATCTCTGAATTTCTCACAACATTCTTCCTTCTTCAGCTTCCACCATTTGGTCTTCTTCTCTGATTTTACTCTTTTTCTCTTCTTCGCAACAACAGTCATTCTACACACAACCATCCGATGCTGTCTGGCCACGCTCTCCCCTTGCCACAACCTTACAGTCTCCAATCTCCCTCAGGTTTCCTCTTCTACACCAGTGTTTTTCAACTTTTTTTGAGCCAAGGTACAGTGTTTTCATTGAAAAAAATCACGAGGCACACCACCAACCAAAATTGTAAACAAAGATACTCTGTATCCGCCTATATTAAATATATAGTCATTCTTATCAAAGTGTCTTGAATAGGAATGAAATAAACAGCTTCTCACCGCATACCAAGCGCAACGGAGTTGTTGCGTCCCCGGTAAAAGTAAATCCAAACGAAATGTAACTCTCACTGTACAGTACTGTCTTGAGCTCACTGTATCTGCCTTCTTCTGATATCCACTTATACCAGGGCCTACATCTGGGTCCGAATTTTGTCCAGGGACCAGATCGGAGTTAGTATTTTTTCTTTTCAAAAACTTTTCCATCACTGTCACAGTCTTGCTAGCAGCTAGCTAGAATGCAGTGCTGTCACTGCTACATGTCACGTTCATGCATCACTACTTCTCTTGTTTTAATGTGTAATGCTATGTTCCATACTACCAGCTATCGATAAGGAAATTACATGATTACGCCGCTAGACACTACTACAGCACAGACACTCGAAAATGGCATAATATTAGATAATTAAATCGTTTTCAAAAAATCTTTTTAGACCAGTTAAGTGAAATTGGATAATTTCCACGGCACACCTGACGATCACTCAGAACAGTGTCTTTCGTGGAACAGTGGTTGAAAAACACTGTTCTACACAGAATGTAGTCGACCTGTGTACTCCTTCCTCCACTCTTATAGGTCACTCTATGCTCCTCCCTCTTTTTGAAATAGGTATTGACTATAGCCATTTCCATTCTCTTGGCAAAATCAACATCTGTCCTTCCTGGTTTCTTTCCTTAACACCAAACCTACCCATCACTTCCTCATCCC
>JBBPBX010112133.1:0-10636 GCA_038048925.1 Garcialebias charrua
TTTAATAAACATAAGCATAAAATAGTAAAAGTGTAACACTGTCCTGAGTTTTTGCATAGTAGTATAAAAGTATGAAAATTTACACCAACACTAAAACACTAAACATTTAATGAACATAAGCATAAAATGAAATAATAAAAGTGTAATACTGTCCTGAGTTTTTGCATAGTAGTATAAAAAGTATAAAAAGTATATCTATAAAATAAACTGAAGGTTCTAGCATTGACATTTGCAAAGAGTGGCAAAGCAGCATATGAGTTAATGTACACAGTATATGTATGAGGTAGTTGATGTTGGTATAGAGGCAAAGTGGCATATGCAGTAAGGCACATTGGGCATCCTTAAATAAGGCTAGTCAGAGAATACTGTATATGTATCAGCAGTAGTGTAGATATAAAAGTAGTGTAAATGTAAACAGTAGTAATAAATGTAAACAGTGAATGTAAACAGTAGTATGACTATAGGCAGTGTAATACAGACATTAGTGCAAATATGAGAAGTAGTGCAAACTGAATCCATCCCCACATCCATCTCCACATCTATCTCCACATCCATCCCTACATCCATCCCTACATCCATCCCTACATCCATCTCCACATCTATCTCCACATCCATCTCCACATCCATCCCTACATCCATCCCTACATCCATCCCCACATCTATCTCCACATCCATCCCCACCCAAAACTGGGATAGATTGACCGCTTCAGTGCATGACTAAATTAACACAACACGACTGTCTGACACATGAGAGAGAAAGAAGATTTCTGAACATTTGCACTCAAAATAGTTTGGATCTGTAAACGTTTTTTATTTATTTATTTATTTTACATTTTACAGCAAATACAAAAGTGAATAATTTATGTTGGAATATATCATCACCAGTTCAAATAGGTGTTCCAATCAAGGATCAAACCCACGGTCTTCTAACCACAAGGTCAGTGCTTTAACCACCAACTTATCACAGCCACTGGACACACTGACCACAGAACTGGATGAATAAGATTCTACCATGATGGTGAAAATGTCCCTCTTTCTGTCTGTCCTCCTCAGTTTTCTGTTCTGGTCCTGTCTTTCTGCTCCAAATGGATTTAAACAGAACATCTCTACAGCACAGAAGGTTTTGCTGCAGCTGTTCCTGCGTTACAGCTCACATCAGGTCACGTGCACGTGATCACATTAATGCTCTAAAACCAGCTCAATGTGTCTGCAGGCAGAATATCTGTTAAATTCTATTGGAGCTGACTGTTCTGATCACTGGACACGTTCCGATCAACTGGATCGGAGCGGGACGGTGGTAGCATCCCATAACTGTAAATAAGTACATATCTGAGAATGAATCACTAAAAATATTTTAAGTTCCATTTAAAAAATTACAAAAATTACAAAAATTACAATTACAAAGCCTGTTTTTATTTTACAAAAGAGAGCTGTAAGAGTAATCACCAGAAAACATTTCAGTCACCCATCAAACACCTTGTTTCTTCAGCTAAATTTATTGAAATTCCAGGAATTGGTAGAATATAGTATTTTATCAGTTATGTATAGGGCTCATAATAACACATTACCTTTAAATATCCAAAGAAATTTTATAAAAAGACAAAGTTATTACAATCTCAAAGGGACAGAGATATTCATCAAACCACAATTCAGAACCAGCTTAAAGGGACGGTCTACCTCAATTCAGGGAGTTCGATTGTGGAATGTTCTGGAGAGTGATGTTAAAAATGCAAAATCAATGTATACATTTAAGAAAAAGGTCAAAAAGGACTTGCTCAAAAACTATATATGATGTAACTTAGTGTGTTTGTGTATTACACTTATGTTGACTGATGATGTAGCTTAGTGTGTTTGTGTATTACAGTTAGAAAAATTAAGTAGAGTTATTCATTTTGTGATGTAGTTTGTGTATTACAGTTAGAAAAATTAAGTAGAATTATTCATTTTGTGATGTAGTTTGTGTATTACAGTTAGAAAAATTAAATAGAATTATTCATTTTGTGATGTAGTTTGTGTATTACAGTTAGAAAAATTAAGTAGAATTATTCATTTTCTGATGTAGTTTGTGTATTACAGTTAGAATGATGTAGTTTGTGTATTACAGTTAGAAAAATTAAGTAGAATTATTCATTTTGTGATGTAGTTTGTGTATTACAGTTAGATAAATTAAGTAGAATTATTCATTTTGTGATGTAGTTTGTGTATTACAGTTAGAAAAATTAAGTAGAATTATTCATTTTGTGATGTAGTTTGTGTATTACAGTTAGAAAATTAAGTAGAATTATTCATTTTGTGATGTAGTTTGTGTATTACAGTTAGAAAAATTAAGTAGAATTATTCATTTTGTGATGTAGTTTGTGTATTACAGTTAGAAAAATTAAGTAGAATTATTCATTTTGTGATGTAGTTTGTGTATTACAGTTAGAAAAATTAAGTAGAATTATTCATTTTGTGATGTAGTTTGTGTATTACAGTTAGAAAAATTAAGTAGAATTATTCATTTTGTGATGTAGTTTGTGTATTACAGTTAGAAAAATTAAGTAGAATTATTCATTTTCTGATGTAGTTTGTGTATTACAGTTAGAATGATGTAGTTTGTGTATTACAGTTAGAAAAATTAAGTAGAATTATTCATTTTGTGATGTAGTTTGTGTATTACAGTTAGATAAATTAAGTAGAATTATTCATTTTGTGATGTAGTTTGTGTATTACAGTTAGTAAAATTAAGTAGAATTATTCATTTTGTGATGTAGTTTGAAGGTTATCATTGGTTGAACAAACTGTGAAATAAGGGGCAGATATAATAAGATTTCATCTTCTTTCTGCTCCTTTCATTTTATCCTACTTGTATTCTTGTATCTGATGAAACTGTCTTGTATTGTTCTTTTAAAACGAATGAATAAACATCAAATCAAATCAAAAAAGTCAAATCAGATGAAAAATACACAGCAAGCTCAGTACATAAGTAACTTTATTTATTAGGAGAAACTACTTTGTGGGGCCAAATGATTTTTAAGGCGGGCCTGTGCCCCACCTGCCCCAATGGACCAACCACCATTGGTGCATCCATTGATCCACTCTGTAAGTCATCTGAACAGGATCACATCCTTCAGATTCCTGACCTTCACCTAACAACCTTGAGAAATACAAGTGGAGCTGACATGTTTATGTAACGTTGTCAAGACTGTGTTTTGCATCCTGCAGCCCCTTATGAAGTATTTTCGGATGACTTTCTTGTCAGTGTGTGTTTCTGTTATTTGGTTTTGAGTTTATCAAAGCAGTGCTTTAAGTGGGCCGGAACTCACCGGTACCCAGTTCCGCCACTTCTAAAATTTAACCCTGAGAGTACCGGGACTTTTTTTAAGCGTAAGGTGCGTTCCGGAACTTATTTTCGTCTTCTCCACTTGAAAGACCCGTGGCAGATTAAGAATGCATCATTTCCCCCGACTGGATTTCAAGAAAGAGTAATGCATCTTCACAACAATAAAACATCTTTGGTGGAGCGCGTCATTTGGCCAATCACAACCTCAGGACAGACGGGGGGAGGAGACAACAGCGAAATCTGTAAAAAAATAAAAACAAACTCTGCAGCGCGACAGAGCGCGAGGGAAGCGGAAGTAACTCCTCCAACGTGTGGGTAAAGTTAATATTTTTATACATGCAGTGGAGTGTAACCATTGTTTAGTAAAATGGCATGTTGTGTTACAAATAAAACTAAATAAAAATTAACAAAATAACAGTCAATTGCACCCCTAAAGCCACTGTGATAAAGTATCACATTAATTTAATTATCTTAGCCACAGGAGTGAGTTTAAAAACAGGATGATGTCTATATGAACTAGTTGAATGAGGTGTCTCTAAAATATCCTGATTCATGATCAACAGTGACCCTATAGTGAAAACCAAAACTGTATAACGTGTAAATGTTGAGTGCTTATTGTGTAATGAAAAATGAAATGTGATCAAATAAAGATTGTATAAACCAATAAAATGATTGTTCTGTCTTTTCTTTTACTGGGTAGGTCTCCGTATTTTTACACAAACGGGACAAATGAATGAGAAACTTACACTTTGATTTATTGGGTCTGTGTAAACATACACAGACATGCATGACACATATGTAAAATAAAGACACAACTTGAGTGTGGTTTCACAGTGTTTATTTAGTTTATCACAGTGCTCAATGACAACGTTGATACATAGACAAATATATATATACAGTAATCACAAAAGCCATCGATTCATGTTTAACTGAGCTATAAAACGCGCTCCCGTACACACAGAACTGCTCGTGTAACCTTCACACGATCGAATAACTTGTCCGCTGGCAAATCCTTGTACTCCTTCAAGTGCATTGTAAGAAAGTAGAATTACGTTTCGTAGATACCGAAGTACATCTTGGTTTTCGACAACCGAAATAAACTCGTTGACATTGTATGGGTTGTTGATAACGTTTGCTGCACTTTGTCTAGTATGAGTCGTGATAGAGCGATATCCTGCTCCGTTCGCCACCAACGACATCATAGCGTACACACTTTCGGGTGCGTAAGGCGAAATCCACTTCTTTACATCTTCCCCATCCTCTTCTAGTAAAACTCGGATGGCTTCGTCTACACAGTCGCTCCCGTTGACGCGTTTCGTTGCGAGTAAACCACCACAGATATTACTGTTGACTCTTGTATTGTAACCTTTGTCGTTCATAATGCGGATTTGCGCAGTCACGTCGTTCTTGTCGGGTAACCGTACAGTGAATCGATCTCCTTGTTTCAATGTCTCGTGGCCCGTGTTGATGAGCTCTACTTCGTACGCGCTCGGTGCGTTGAGGAACGGTCTGTTAGATAACTCGCTGTTGGCTGCGCATACTCCGATGGTCTTCAAACTGCGAATGTACTCGGAAGACAAACCATGTAACGTTGGCACGTACAAACCTCCGTCTTTTGTGAAGTGGAACAGGCCACCGGGTAAATAGCTATATTCGGACTTGTATTTATAATGCCCGTAAGGGACATGCATGTCACCCGGACCATCGTCCGTCAGGCCCAGAACGTACGATCGAATCGGTGTACGCATGTTGGTAGACGACATGTTGGCCTTAAGTTTGACAGTCACAGTCGATACAAGAGTCCTTGGGCTAGTACGATCGAGACTGTCTCTGATCGCGAGGTTAGGTTCGGTCGCGTAAGCAGGAGCATAGCGGCGGTAAATAGTTCGAGCGAACCGCTAATGTCCGTACCATGACCAAGTATCCTAGCGGTTAAGGAATTGAGGTAGGCTTCGGATACGCGTCCGCACGTCTGTGAATACCACGGACACCATCGAGCAAGCACGTACGTGCGCACGTCGTCTCGAAGCTCAGGTTTCGGAGGATTCGCTCGTAACGTGGAGTCAAGGAACATCTCACGTGGAACGTACCGAGTGGAGCCACCAAACAACAGAAGTCCTTCGAGCGTTAACTCGTCCCACGCTGCGGCCATTACATAGGCTTTGCGTATCGATAGTACCTGGTGCAGGTCTTTTTTTTCCCTATTGTTCCAAGTACCCTAACTCCACGCGTTTTCTGTACGCGATGAGTTTTTCGTCGTATATCTGTACACAACCAGGCACGTTTGCAAAATTACTGTTGGTGAGATCCAGGTTGTCTCTCGTTGTTACTCTGGTCAAAGCAACATACACGGACGGTTTTATGGGCGACAGATGAAAGTATCTAGGCGGATGGTAAAGAACTGAACCTTGAACGGTTGAACCTTGACAATCATACGTGTTCATGGCTAACAGACAGGCCAACGGATGTGTAGACACTGTCCAATTATCACAGAACCATTTTGAAGGTCCGACTTTGTAAACCGTACCGCTTTGCGAGCCACGAACGAAGAACTCGTTGTAGTGTTCGGTCTTGCGTACAGATTCCACGGTTCCTTCGGTATCGTTTACCGCACGATCGACAGTAGAGTCGCATAACCTAGGGACTTTGCATGATGCTACGAAAGACGCGGAGCCCGAATCAGAGACAGCTCGTATACCATTCACGTCCATGCCCCACACCAGTCGAACTTTACAACCGACCCAAAGTTTATCGATCGTCATGTAGTCTTGTGCCATGGGAAGTTTACCCTTTTGATACGGTGGCACGGCGAATAGTTTCGGGTAAGCTTGCGCAGCTCGCTTCAGCACGTCAAAACGGCCTTTGATGCCATTGTGCGCGCTTCGGGTTTTCTCAACGCTCAGGAACTTTGCTTCGATTCTACCCTCGACTCCTCTCAGATATGCGTTGGTGTACTCCCTCTGCTGCTTGTCTTGGTGGAATATTCGCAGTTTGTCTGGCTCGTACGCGGGGTTCATCATGTCGCTCTCTGTGACTCGGACTTGCGAAGCGAATATAGATTTTGTTTCTTCTGTTACGGTGTTGTATTGTAGATACGTGACGGCTTCTGCATATCCGGGGTCTCCGAACTGTCGTCTGTTGACTAACAAAGACGTGGAAGAGTCGAGCAAACGTTCAAAACGATCGTTCTCCCACAAACGCGGTTGTGAACCGACAGGCTGTAGTTGAGACACGCTTCCCGCGAATATTATCAAAGGACCTTTGTCGGGTCCGTAAAACAAACGCATGCACGCTAGCACACGTTCTACGTGACTGAATGTCAACAGTCCGTACTCGTCCACGATCATAACGTTGACACCGAGAAACGGAGGGGTATCACCCAGGGCCTCATGATCACGATGCTTTTGAGAACGTAATTTCAAAAATAGTTTACTGCACACGGCGCACGCCTCTGGGTGTAGGGTCACGCACGAATGGCGTAAATGTAACGGATCGCGTTGACATATGTCTTCACGTTCGCATAAGGTTTTGTAACGCGCCAGAGGTAACGCGTACATGTCCTGATATGCAGCTACGAAGGCCTCGAGTTTAAGAGTGTCTGTGAGGAGCTCTTTCTTAAACCCCATCGCTTTATGTGAGGTTAAGACGGTGACCGAAGAGCAAGAGTCTCTTAACACCGATGCCGCTTTATTCGTCGTAGCGCACGCAAGTACGCTCACGTCCATCTCTTTGAGTTTTTCCATAAGCCTGGACAAGGCAAACGATTTACCGCAACCGGCGTCTCCGCTCAACAGAGCTATTTTCATAGCGGAACCTCGTGTCACATGCAATTCAATCATCCTTCGCATCCATTCGGTTTGACCATACGTCGACATAGCCAACGTGGCTCTCGTGCGTCGTTCGTCAACTGGATCCATAAGCGTGCGGATATGGAAAAAAGCAGCCTACGTGGCTCGATTGCGGTTATTGGAACGTGATTCGTTTATGTAACCTATCGCTTTGCGTTTGTCTTTTATACGGTTGAGGATCTTCTCGTTTCGCGTAGGGCATTTTTGTCGCGAGCACACTTGCTTTTTCTCTAGTTTTAATAAAATCCTCAAGAGACGTTCCTAGTCTAAACGGATCTGTGTCATACACGTCCATTCTCGAACTACCGGATGCTTTGATGTGAGCCGGCATCTGAATGTTTTCTAAGACAGAACGCAATGCCTTGCTACGAATGGCAGAAACGTTGCGATCGGGCTCGGGTCCGACGTGCTGAGTCAAACCTATGTCCACAGGGACGTAACAACCGTTTTCGTCCCGATACACCTTGTACGCGCGATCCTTCACTTTTAAAAATCGCGGATGCGCGTTCGCAACTGTTTCCCTGAACAACGAAACGTACGCACTGTACATGGCCTTGTTCGTGTTCAACGCGAGTGTCGTGATGCCTCCTTTACCCGTGCTCATTAGCAAGGACTGATGCGTGGCCATGACTTCTATCATAGGCGAATGTGCACCGTACTCAAACAACAACCAAGCAAATTCATCACTGTCGATCCGATGTCCGTGTATTCGAAGCGAACCGTTGCATGAATGCAGAAAGTATCTTTGGTACCACTCGGACCCTAGGCTTGCCAGAAATATGTGGGTGTTTTCGAGGAGCACAGTAAAGCCGGTTGCGATCTTCGCCCCCACCCGTACTTCAAACAGTTTGTGTAACACGCGAGATGGCGTGACGAATTCGCCAGGTCTGAACATGTAGTCCTCTGGTAACGTGATCGCGAGATAGTGTTTTCCGACCCACTCGATTCTCATGTTGCTGGTATCAGGAGAGAGCTCGGTGCATTTGGTGGGTTGTGTGACACACCGTTGTGTTTTTGAGACAGCTAACCTTAAGGTATCTTGGTCTTGTCGCGCTTGAATCAGGGCGTTTCGAGTTTTAGCCAGTTCTTCTTTATAGATGTTGAGTTCACGCGTTACGCGTTCGTATTCCTGTGAGTTCACTTCTACCGCACTGATATTGTTTTCAGCGTGCCTTCCGTCTTCTCTTTTACATTCGCACTGTACACAACTTTGTGTTTGCACGCGTTCGTTCTTTGCTTGTGTGACATTTTGCTCATTAGTCAACCTCTGATTGAGCTCGTGGATTTCACGCTTGAGAGTCTTTATGATATTTTCGCTACACGTCTCACTCGAAGCCAATGTAGCCGATCGTTCTTCAGATAATGGTTTTTGTGACAACCGTTTACTTCGTAGCTCACGCATCTTGCTGAAAACGTATCTAGTAAAATGTATTGCACGAGTGACACACAACGGGTTAGAGTCTAGAGTATAGAAAAAAACAGAACGGATAACAGGGGGTAAATAATGCGAGTCGTCAAATTGTGCCAGTGAAAACGAGCGATGAGATACGTTAACCCAAACTCGTGCGTCAACACTCCTCAAAACCGTAGTCTGGTCCATATGTGGGATTCTGCAAGGTCCACATTTGGTAAACGTATTTCATACTTTTCATGCACGCCACTGTGTAGGTCTCGGTCCATGCACACAGCTGTCTTTCAGTAATGTCTGTCAAGGTACTGAGTTTCATGGCGTGACTGTGTAACTCTGCGTCTGTCGGTACCCGATCTCGACACCATGTTGAAATCAGCTCTGTGCACCATTCGCTAAAGCCCTGGTCAGCGGCCGCTCTCATTAACTTACTCGAACTGAGGTAAACTGACGGACCAACACAGGTCACATGACCTGAGGTCAACTGACATACCGGTATAATGGACCAGATTGCACATTTATATACGGTGCGGCCCATTGCCGTGTTCTACAACATGCTTGACCTGGCAGCGATAAATGCTTATGTGTTATACAAGGCTTGCACTGGGTCCAAGGATTTTGGACTGAGGGGTAGGGGGTGGGGGGGGTGTAGGTGTAGAATTAATGGGTCATTAGCAGGGTCATTAGCATGTGAATCGACATTATATAGCCCACTGAAAGGGACCGGGGGATTTAGGCCCTGTTTACACGGACACTGTGTAGGGGAAACGGAACTTTTGGGTATGTTAATTAGGTTGAAAGTTTTGCGTTGACATGGGCGAATTCTGTGGATACGACTCTCTCCCCCCCAACAGCCCCCGTCCTCATGACTTTACTGTAGTTACCATGCTGGGCCATTAGATGGCGCTGTGATTTTTGGAACCTTCACTACTGCGCACGCGTGCTGCCTGGGGTAAACAGAGCAGACGAGGCAGCCTGTTTTCCTCTCTGGCTAAAAGTTCAGCTACTACAAGTTGTTGTCAACAAGTTAACAACAAGTTAAAGCTGGAATTTGGACAAGAGTCAACAGATTTGACACCAAGTGGGACCGCTTCATCTAACAAGCTGCCCACCAGTTGCTGACTGGACCGGAACCGCGTCAACATGTCTGACTTTAGTCCGTGAGAATCAGCTGATTTCCAGCAGCGCTACAAGGTAAACAATGTTCTTAATAATGTTTCCTTGTGTTTAGTTCGATCACAGAACAACCAACTGAGGTTTTATTTTTATTTTTTTCCTGCGAGGTCGAAGCTGTTCCACGAAGCGGACCGGCGGTTCGGATCTGGGTCCAGTGTCCACCAGGATGAAAACAACAGAGTCCAGTTCATTAAAGTTCGGTTAACGTGTTTTTAAAAGTGTTCAATTTAATTCTCAGTGTTTGTGACATGAGTTTGTGGTGTTGAATAAACAAATAAATTAAAAATCAACCTGGTGTCTTCATTTTCAGCAGCATGTTAGGCATGACGTAACGAGTCCAGATAGCTTCATTTAGCTCAGATAAATTTAAATATCTCCCACGCTAACATAAATACTGTTTATTATTGTTAAACTGTTAATATATAGCACATTTAGTATGTTATAGTGCAGCGTGACACGCGATAAGCAAAGTCGCAAAGAGAAAGTAGCGGTTACACTCAAAATACGCGCCGTGTAAACTGGCCCTAAGAAGCCAAGTTCCCTTGCGCAAAAAAGCGCAGCCTTAGGCCCTGTTTACACGGCGCGTATTTTGAGTGGAACCGCTCCTTTCTCTCTGCGTCTTTGCTTATCGCCTACACGAGTCCACAAAGAGGGGGGCTTTGACTCCGATGGTTTTTGAACCCAGCCTCCAGAGTGGATCTTTTTCCCTGACCCCCCATAATGTAAACATCTCCCGCGGAGCTTTTGTTTGAACACATGCACGTAGCACGCACGCGCAGACAGCCGGCATTTTAACAATGGCGGTGGACTGGACAGTGGACACACGCACCACTTTCTGAACTATAGCTGATGGAATATATTTTGATTCTCATATTTAATTAT
>JBBPBX010112134.1:0-10635 GCA_038048925.1 Garcialebias charrua
GCTAACAGTACCACACTGCAAACAAGACCATGCTGCTAACAGGACCATGCTGCTAACAGTACCATGCTGCAAACAAGACCATGCTGCTAACAGAACCACACAACAGGACCATGCTGCAGAACATCACTACTAACAGGACCACTCTGCTAACATTAAGTGTTTTTGTAACTACTGTATTTTTATTTTAACTGTTGTATATTGTTCTGTACTCTATATGGTGTCTGACTAAAACAGGTCTCTCTTGAAAATGAATCATTGTGACTCAATGAGACTACCTGTATAAATAAAGGTTAAAAAACAACAACTGGTAAACAGATCAGTAAACCATGACAGACTGGAGCAACAACCTCATTACCACGAACAAGGCCCTGATCGGTCCTTCCTGCCATCACTCCTCAGAGATACTTGAACTCGAGGTAAAGACTCGGCCCCACAGATAATAAACCTGTAAACCACCTCACTGATGCTAAACCTTTCAACTGTTTAGAGCTTAGAAGTCGTATCAGGATGAGTGTTTCACTGTGAAGAATAAAAAGCATCCGTTACCTTTTTATTGGTCTGGTCCTCTCTCATGTCTCTGTCTGCGGTGGGAGGAAACGAGGCCTGCGACAAACAGCGACTGCGTCTGTGAGCTTCAGCGCCGACGTCCTCCACCTGCAAAGTCCACACAAGTCTGCTTTAAACTCTGACGGTGCCTGGATTTGTCATCGGACTCACAACTCTTTGGCGCTCGTTGTCCTTTATAGAAGAAAACCTGCAGGTTCTGAACAAATCAAACACTGAAGTTCATGGATAAATGAGAGATTTCTTTTAGAAATGAATGAAACTAAATATTTCTAACAAACTTTTTTCTTTTTTAAATCTTTTCAGTTTGTGAAATTCTACGAGCTGCTTTAAATTCAGGACTTCCCTGACACGTCAGTCACAAGTCGTGAAGAAAAACTCTCTGTTCAAATAATCCCATGAACACAAACGCCACACCCTCCATGAGGTTCTGACCCGACTTCTGCTCCAGAAATAAAAGCAGAGCTGCTGGAAAGAACCTGCAACACCAACTTCAAGTCTCCCTGACGAGTGCCTTTTTAATTCCTAATTTAAAGGTTTAGTATTCATTATAAACATAAAGTCTGATCATAACTTTGTTGAATAAAAGTTTATTGTTTTGCCTTAAAAAGCTCCTTTTTCACATGTGCAGCTCATAAAATCAGTGTAATAATCAACACAAGAAGAAATGATCTGCAGATCCTGCTTTAGCTCAAGTTTTTTTTTTATTATTTCAAGTTTTTATTCATTTTACATATTAAAAAAATAAAATTAAAATAAAGATAATGGAGAAAAACAATTTCATAAATTTGCGAAATAATTTAAATACATAAAAAGAAAGGTGGCAGAAAGAAGAAAAAAATTCTTATTTTGTCTGCCCCTTTAAAAAATTTTTTTTTTTTTTTAACAGTCAATTTAAACAATAATCCGCCAGAAACAACAGATCAATTTACTGTAGTAACATTTCACACTCAACGATTAACAAATACATTAGTCAGAGTCAGAGTCAGAGAGTCAGACAGAATTTATTGTCATTTGCACCGCATGTAGTACATGTGTTGAAAACGAGATTATGTACACAGGGTCCCAGTTACATCCAACAACAAATGCAAGAGAAAAACAATAATAACATCTAGGATTAACTAAGAGAGACATCAGCTAGTAATACACTAAGCCCTAATGTAGTAGAAAAACATCATTATAAACAGCAGCACGAACATGAGCAGATGGTCACAGATGAACGCAGATAGTCACAGATGAACGCAGCAACAAGAAACAGATCAGTATCAACATGATGTGACATTTTGCAGTGTTTATTCTTATTATTTATTTATTCATGAGTCTGACAGCCTCAGGGTAGAAGCTGTTCCTCAGTCTAGTGGTTCTACATTTGATGCTCCTCAACCTCCGTCCCGAGGGGAGTGGTGCAAAGAGTGAGTGTGCTGGGTGAGTGAGGTCTTTCATGATGCAGGTGGCTCTTTTTCTGCATCTGGAGGTGTAAATGTCTGTGATGGTGGGGAGACTGACTCCCACAGACTTCTGTGCAGCCTTCACCACTCTCTGTAGAGCTTTCCTCTCTGCAACTGTGCAGCCTCCATGCCACACGTTGATGCTGGAGCACAGGACGCTCTCCACTGCACACCTGTAGAACGAGGTGAGGACTGAGCTTCTCAGACCAGCTCGTCTCAGCCGTCTGAGGAAGTAGAGTCTCTGATGACCTTTCTTGATCAGGCTGGTGGTGTTATTGCTCCAGCTGAGGTTATCATTCAAGTGTACACCCAGGTACTTGTAACTGGAGACCACCTCCACCGCAGATCCACCTATATACAGTGGGGTGTGGGTGTGTTTGTTCCTTCTGAAGTCCACAATCATCTCCTTCGTCTTCTTCACATTCATGTGAAGGTTGTTCTCTTTGCACCAGCTCTCCAGATGTTCCACCTCCTGTCTGTAGCTGGATTCATCATTATCTGTGATGCATCCCACCACAGCTGTATCATCTGCAAACTTAACAATATGACAGCCTGGATGTGTGGCTGTACAATCATATGTGAGCAGAGTGAACAGAAGAGGGCTCAGCACACATCCTTGAGGAGAGCCAGTGCTGAGGGTGATGGTGGAAGAGGAGAAGTTGTGGATCTTCACGGACTGTGGTCTGTTTGTTAAGAAGTCTAAGACCCAGTTACAAATAGAGGGGCTTAGTCCAAGTGTAGATAGTTTGTCTATCAGAGTTTGGGGGATCATGGTGTTGAAGGCAGATGTGAAGTCCACAAAGAGCAGACGCACGTATGAGTCCTTCTGATCCAGGTGGGTGAGAGCAGTGTGGACCACAGAGGAGATGGCGTCCTCTGTTGATCGGTTCTCACGGTATGCATATTGATGAGGGTCCTCGCTGATGTTGACGGCTGTCTTGATGTGGGACATGACCAGTTTCTCAAAACATTTAGCGACTATCGGGGTGAGAGCCACCGGTCTATAGTCATTCAGACCAGTCACTGTGGAGCTTTTTGGGACTGGGATGATGGTGGCAGTCTTCAGGCAGGTGGGAACTGACTCCAGTGAAAGTGAGGTGGTGAAGATGTCAGCCAGCACCTCACAGAGCTGGTCCGCACATTCCTTCAGAACTTTCCCTGGGATGTTGTCTGGACCCGTAGCTTTATGAGGGTTGATCCTTCTGAGACTACCTCTCACTTCTGCTGCGGTCACTTTGAGGTGCTCCTCGTCTGGTGATGAGTTGAGTCTGGTGCTAGTTGGTCTGTTTGGATCATCAAAACGTGCATAAAACTTATTGAGGGCATCAGGCAGGGATGGGTCCCTGGGGCATTGTTTGCTTTTGCCCTTGTAGTCTGTTAAGCATTTGATGCCCTGCCACATGCTCCGTGGATCATGTGAGGTGAACTGTCCCTCGATCCTCTGTGCATACGCGGCTTTGGCCTTCTTTATGCCATCATCCAGTTCTCTCCTGCATTACTTAAAGCTTTAGTATTTTGCTAGCAGTTTAGACTGGATAATTTTTTTGAATTTCATCATAGAGTTTACGTCTTTAACATCCTTATCCAAAACATTCCACAATTCCACTCCCTTATTCAAAATAAAACGTCCCTTCAAACTAGTGCTGTATCTAGGTTTAACAAACATTTCAGTTCCTTTTAAACCGTAACAGCTTTCTCTCTTTACGAAAAACATTTGAACATTTGTGGGTACATTCTTATGAGCCTTATGCATTACTAACAAAATATTGTAGTCTACCAATTCATAAAACTTCAATAGTTTGAGTTGTTTAAATAATACATTAGATGGATGACAATAAGGCTTTCTAGCAATAATTCTCACCGCTCTTTTCTCCATCCATCCATCCATCCATTTTCTTCCGCTTATCCGGGGTCGGGTCGCGGGGGTAGCAGCCTAAGTAGGGAGGCCCAGACTTCCCTCTCCCCAGCCACTTGGAGCAGCTCCTCTGGGGGAATCCCAAGGCGTTCCCAGGCCAGCCGAGAAACATAGTCCCTCCAGCGTATCCTGGGTCTTCCTCTGGGTCTCCTCCCGGTGGGACATGCCCGGAACACCTCACCAGGGAGGCGTCCAGGAGGCATCCTAACCAGATGCCCGAGCCACCTCAACTGGCTCCTCTCGATGTGGAGAAGCAGCGGCTCTACTCCGAGTCCCTCCCGGATGACTGAGCTTCTCACCCTATCTCTAAGGGAGAGTCCAGACACCCTGCGGAGAAAACTCATTTCAGCCGCTTGTATCCGAGATCTTGTTCTTTCGGTCATAACCCAAAGCTCATGACCATAGATGAGGGTGGGAACGTAGATCGATCGGTAAATTGAGAGCTTTGCCTTTTGACTCAGCTCTCTCTTCACCACGACAGACCGGTACAGCGCCCGCTTCACTGCGGACGCTGCACCTATCCGCCTATCGATCTCACGCTCCAGTTTTCCCTCATTCGTGAACAAGATCCCGAGATACTTAAACTCCTCCACTTGGGGCAGGACCTCCTCCCCGACCCGGAGAGGGCACGCTACCCTTTTCCGGCTCAAGACCATGGCCTCGGATTTGGAGGAACTGATCCTCATCCCGGCCGCATCGCATTCAGCTGCAAACCGCTCCAGCGAAAGCTGTAGATCACGAGCTGATGAAGCCAATAGGACCACATCATCTGCAAAAAACAGAGAAGCGATTCTAAGGCCACCAAAACGGATCCTCTCAACACCTTGGCTGCGCCTAGAAATTCTGTCCATAAAAGTTATAAACAGAATCGGTGACAAAGGGCAACCTTGGCGGAGTCCAACTCTCACCGGAAACGAGCCTGACTTACTGCCGGCAATGCGGACCAAGCTCTGACACCGGTCGTACAGGGACCTAACAGCCCTTATCAAAGGGCCTGGTACCCCATACTCCCGGAGTACCCCCCACAGAACCCCCCGAGGGACGCGGTCGAATGCCTTCTCCAAGTCCACAAAGCACATGTAAACTGGTTGGGCAAACTCCCACGCACCCTCCAGGACCCTGTTGAGGGTGTAGAGCTGGTCCAGTGTTCCACGACCAGGACGAAAACCACACTGCTCCTCCTGAATCCGAGGTTCGACTATCCGACGGACCCTCCTCTCCAGAACCCCTGAATAGACCTTACCAGGGAGGCTTAAGAGTGTGATCCCTCTATAGTTGGAACACACCCTACGGTCCCCCTTTTTGAATAGGTTTAGGTTTTCTGCAAAATAAAAATAGAATTTGTTATAGTTGTACAGGCTTTAACCCAAACCTCCACACAATGAATTAAATGTGGAACAAAAATTGAGTTATACAGCAAATAAAGAGCCCTATCATTTAACAAGTCCTTTAGTTTATACAATACAGCAATAGATTTAGATAGCCTAGTTTTGACAGACTTTATATGCTGTTTCCACGACAATCTCTCATCAACAATTATACCCAAAAACGTCTCCTCATCTACTCTACTTAGTTCAACATCATCAATTTTGATATAAATTTTATCTATTAGTTCAGTGCATTTAAATTATTATCAAAATCTTCAAATTAAAAGGATTAAAATAATTTACCCCAACCGTTTTTTGTAAAAAATGTGGATCTTATCACAGAAAATGAAACTCATATTTCATCTTCACTCGTCCAAATTTAAATTTGACTGTCCAAGTGTGTCCATCTCACCTTGGTGCTCAGAGATGCCGAGCACCTTCCGGCTGTTGATGGTTCCTCCTCCGAGTACAGCAGCTCTCTGTTCCCTGCAGCAGACACAGTTAGGTTCTGCAGCCGACCCGTGTCAGCACATTCTGCTCAGCTCACCTGGATCCTGCTGCTGGGACGTCGGCGCCTGCGAGAAACATCTGAAGATCTGCCAGGCCAAGATGGCCAGCGACAGCAGGAGCAGGAGGACAGAAGTTCCCAGAATGCAATACTTCACTGCGTCTGAGAAGGGCATCCTCAGCACCCCGGCAGCTGAAAGCGAGCAGCCAGGACACGGATCTCCTCCAGAAGTCACCATGATGACGCTCTGCCCCTGGGTCGGCGCTGCATCTTCTGCAGGAAGGACAGAAGGGTCAGGGTCAGCTAAAGGTCATGTGAGGAAAAATTCTTATTTTGATGGAATAAGTTGTGGATCAGTAGGAGTCAACGTGACAATCTGAGCTAAAAGACAGAAAAATTCACTTCAACAACCCAGAGCAACATTACAGTATTCAGCTTCTAGCTGACGTCTACGGAATTGCATTCACCAAATTAAAAAAATGTTGACTCATTATCTCATAATTATGAGATTCTATCTCTCTGCTAAGATAAGATGTCATAATTATGAGATAATATCTCATAATTATGACATCTTATCTCATAATTATGAGATCTTAGAGGTAAGATGTCATAATTATGGCACAATTATGACATCTTATCTCATAATTATGAGATAAGATATAATTATGAGATAATATCTCATAATTATGACATCTTATCTCATAATTATGAGATCTTATAATAATAATAATAATAATTAATTCATTTAGAGATAAGATCTCATAATTATGACATCTTAACTCATAATTATGACTTATTATCTCATAATTATGACATCTCATAATTATGAGATATTATCTCATAATTATGACATCTTATCTCATAATTATGACATCTTATCTCATAATTATGAGATCCTATCTCATAATTATGAGATCAGGATCTCATAATAATGAGATCCTAGAGATAAGATGTCATAATAATGACATCTTATCTCATAATTATGAGATAAGATCTCATAATTATGACATCTTATCTTATGACATATTATCTCATAATTATGACATCTTATCTCATAATTATGACATCTTATCTCATGAACTGCCTTTACACTAAAAACTTTCTCACACATTACCACACAACACAAATATTTTAACACTGGACTCTGTGTCATCAAACGGGTTATTCACTAAACTCTCGGTCATGTGCTCATTCAGTTTGCACTACTTCTCATATTTGCACTAATGTCTGTATTACATCACTGCCTATAGTCATAATACTGTTTACATTCTCTGTTTACATACTACTGTTTACATTCAATGTTTACATTTATTAATACTGTTTACATTTATTACTACTGCTTACATTTATTACTACTGTTTACATTTACACTACTTTTATATCTACACCACTGCTGATACATATACAGTATTCTCTGACCAGCCTTATTTAAGGATGCCCAATGTGCCTTACTGCATATGCCACTTTTGCCTCTATAACAACATCAACTACTACCTCATACATATACTGTGTACATTAACTCATATGCTGCTTTGCCACTTTGCAAATGTCAATGCTAGAACCTTTAGTTTATTTTATAGTTATACTTTTTATACTTTTTTTATACTAGTATGCAAAAACTCAGGACAGTATTATGTTCATTAAATGTTTAGTGTTTTAGTTTTAGTTTTAGAGTTGGTGTAAATTTTCATACTCTTATACCACTATGCAAAAACTCAGGACAGTGTTACAGTTTTACTATTTTATGCTTATGTCTATTATTATATGTTTCAGTGTTTCAATGTTTAAATGGTTACTGTTGCACCGAGGGACTGAGAGAAACGCAATTTCAATTCTGTGTATGTCCTGTACATATTGCAGTTCTGACAATAAAGTTGACTTTGACTTTGACTTATCTCATAATTATGAGATACTATCTCATAATTATGAGATCAGTATCTCATAATTATGAGATAATGAGTCCAGAAAAAAATTTGGTGAATGCAATGCTCTTCCGTAGACGTCTGAGCCGAACAACCGCGACTTGTGGCGTGTTTGGAGCAGGGGTCTGCAAGCTGCGGCTCTGGGGCCACATGTGGTTCTTTGGTCCCTCTGCAGCGGTCCTTTGTGGCTTTGAGAAAAAACATGAATCATGTTTTCATCCATAACCAAATAATAAATGATAAACAATAATAAAGACGAGCTGCAGTTTTATTGCCCATTTTATGTGAATAAAACGCCTGACGGATTGAAATGAACGTTCAAAGAAGCAAAACATCTCGTTAGCCGCTTCATCGATGTAACTTTATGCCACAGCAAAACAAAAAATGTTTTATTTTGACATTAAATTAAAGATTTTTGTGACGAGAACACGGACTGACTTTAGGATTCATTAGACGTTGTCCAAACAAACAGCAAGTCGTTCTGTTCACGACAAGCATCAGAAGTAAAGCTTTACTTTGGATATTTTTATTTGCATGAACTGAATTATTTTGCAAAGGTTCAGTAAGACACAAAGAAATACAATGGTCTAATTAATGAGTTTATTTTTGTATTAATTTGCCAAGTTATTATTTTTCATGCTTTTTAATGTTTATTTAAATCACCCGACTTATTTGTTGTGCTCAAACTTGTAAGAATTTTTCACAAACACAGACAGGCCTTACAGGGTTTTTTGTTATATACATGTGTTTTTTGCTCCATCTTCGTATGAGTTTGGTTGTTTTTTTTGTTCTAAGATATAAAAAGGTTGATGAATAGATATAGTTTATTAAAGCATTCAGTGAAGAAACGCATGTCGCCCGTCATCTTTTAGGCCAGACATCCCAAAATAACATTGTGTGTGATCTCCTGTGTGTCACGTGAACTGTTAGCATCAGAGCACTTGTTATGAATGACTCACAGATACTACCACACCAAATTACAACTCCACATCTGTCAAATTCTATAATCATTTTTGCGTAGGCTAAGGTTAGTCAGCTGTGGTAGCCAGCGTGAATTGAGCTGACTTCAAAAGTTAAACAGACAATTTGATTATGATTCTCTGAGAGTTTCAATAAAATCCGTCCATTGCTTCATGAGATGTTTTGCTAACAGTGTGTACAAAAGAACACACACAGAGATGAGGGCGACAACATCACTCTGCAGCAATAACAAATAATCTGTGGCTCTGAACATGTTTTATTCAGTGAAATCAAAATGTAGAAACATCTCTTTAAAGTTTTCAGATCTCTAATGAACGTAACATAATCAACTTTCTATAATAAATGCATAAAATAACATTTATCTAGTTATCACAAGCAAAAAATATGTTTAAGTTCAAATCAGTTTCTAGCAACAGGCTGGTGAGTTCTTTGGTTCTGTAATTCTCTCGTTTTTGACCCAAATCACAAACTTTTTTTTTTTTACGGGAAAAGTTTAAGAACTCAAACAATCTTTCTACCGTATTTTCCGGAATATAGGTCGCACCTGAATATAGGTCGCACCTACGTAAATGTGGACCGTGTTTAGCTCTGGTGCAAATGTCTGCCACAGGAGCGCACAGTAAGGCTTTAAAGAAGATTAACACTTAAAAACAATTGCTTGTTTGATAAAAATTATATTAAATATGTGTCTGAGCTGAACTTTTCCTTAATAAATTAACGTAATTGTGAAATGAGCTGGATTTTTTTTTAAAAATCGCTACGACTGATGAAACAATACGTGCGTGCGCAGCGGGCGGAAACCCTGCGTTTCATTAAAATTTAACTACCGTACAGAAACGCCTAAAAAAAATGTTAGCTGAATATATATGTTAGTGTGTCTTTGTTTAATTTTTGTTAATAAATGATTACAAATCAGCTTATTTTAGAACGTAAATAACACCAAGTGCGCACCCTAACGGAGCATTTCCGCTTTTCAGTGATAGAAAGCCATAAATAGGTCGCACCTAAATATAGGTCGCAGGGCATGCAAAAATGATAAAAAGCTGCGACCTATGTTCCGGAAAATATGGTACTTTCTGTGTTTTATTTGCAAGCAACAGAATGAATGTAGTAAATTGTTTCTCCAGCAGAAAACCTTCAGCATGTTCCTCGGGTGTGAAAAGTGAGCGTAGCTCCAAACTCTTGGTTGTAAAGAGCTTGTCTCCTGTCAGATACGTGCCTTAGTCAAATACCAGCTGGCCGGCTCACTCACTATGCAAATGACAAGAAATGTAGGAAAAACCTACAAGTGAGTTCCTCTCACAGCTGCTTTATTGGACAGAACTCAAATAAACTACAAACATTTCCTAAAAGGAGGCTTCAATAAACCTGTGTTTCCATTTGTAATAACTGAAGATGAATGAATATTTACCTGCACAAGGTTGAGGCCTCGGCTCCTCTGTTGCTGTGGGACAAAAACTTCCTCCTCCTCATGAAACCATCCTGTGATGTCCTCGACCTTCACAGAACCAGAAGCCCGTCTCAGACAGAGAAACCCAAACCAGCTGTGTGTCGTTGCTGAGCAAACACTCCACACACTCCGTCTGTTTCCATGTGCCACTTCCTGCTCACCTCTCAGGACAGACAGGTTTGAAATGATGTTTCAGGCAGCTTATCCTGATGCTCGGTGCTCCCCCTCCTGAAGGATCCTCGGCTGCTCTGAGGATGTGTGTTATCACACTCAGTCTTGTGTTAAAATCTGCATTTCTAAAGCTGTTCCACTGAAAAACGTAAGCGATAATAAAAACTTGGTATTTGACGAGTTTAAAGAGAACTACAGCAAACTAACAACTATCACAAACAGTGAAAATTCATTCATTCACCCTTTATTTATACAAGTTATAGTCTCCTGAGTCACGAGGACTCATTTACAAGAGGGACTAGTTTTAAA
>JBBPBX010112135.1:0-10635 GCA_038048925.1 Garcialebias charrua
ATACACATCTTGGCAGTCGCCCCAACATGAATAATTTCATATTCTGGAGAACACCATTGAAATGAAGATGATTAATTAAGTAAGTATCAAGTAAATAAGTAAGTAAGTAACAGTTATTTAGTAAGTAAATAAGTAAGTAAGTACCAGTAAGTAAGTAAGTAAGTAAGTACAAGTAAGTAACTAAGTACCCGTAAGTAAGTAAATAAGTAAGTAAGTAAGTAAGTAAGTATAAGTAAGTAAATAAGTAAGTACCCATAAGTAAGTAAGTAAACAAGTAAGTATAAGTAAGTATAATTAAGTAAATAAGTAAGTGCAAGTAAGTAACTAAGTACAATTAAGTATGTGAATATGTAAGTACCATTAAGTAGGTAAGTAAATAAATAAATAAGTAAGTAAGTACCAGTTATTAAGTAAATAAGTAAGTACCATTAAGTAAGTAAGTAAATAAGAAAGTAAGTACAGTACCAGTTATTAAGAAAATAAGTAAGTATATAAGTAAGTACCAGTTATTAGGTAAATAAGTAAATAAGTACCAGTAAGTAAGTAAATTAGTAAGTACCAGTTATTAAGTAAGTACATAAGTAAGTACAAGTAAGTAAGTAAGTAAGTAAGTAAGTAAGTAAGTAAGTAAGTAAGTAAGTAAGTAAGTAAATAAGTAAGTAAGTAAGTAAGTAAGTAAGTAAGTAAGTAAGTAAGTAAGTAAGTAAGTAAGTAAATAAGCAAGTACAAGTAATTAAACAAGTAAGTACCAATGAGTAAGTAAATAAGTAAGTAAACACCAGTTATTAAGTACATAAGTAAGTAAGTACCAGTAAGTAAGTAAGTAAGTAATTAATCTCAGTTATTAAGTAAGTAAACATGTGAGTAAATAAGTGCAAGTAAGTAAATAAGTAAGTAAACACCAGTTATTAAGTACATAAGTAAGTAAGTACCAGTAAGTAAGTAAGTAAGTAAGTCTCAGTTATTAAGTAAGTAAACATGTGAGTAAATAAGTGCAAGTTAAGGGCGAGATACACTCGCGCGTCCTCACGATACGCCAATACGCAGCGTACGTATGCCCCGTACGCAGCGTAGCCCCGCGTAGCCCCTCAGGGCAAGTACGCGCAAAGGTATTTTTTTACTACGCATACGCGATTCGCATACGCGATGCGCGGTGTCTGACCTAAACTTCCCCGGCTCCGGACTGTTTTGTATGTTACACAAATGAAATAAATTCCTCTTTTTTATCGCTGATCGGGCCTTTTCTTTTGTTTTTTTGCCTAAAGTCAAGTAACCGCTTCTTCCTCCGTTCACTCGATGAATGAAATGAATGAATTCAGGTCCTACCTGGGTGCGCGATGTTTTATATATTCCCTGGTGGGCTGTGGGCTGCAGGAAAAGCACTCCCTGTTATTATTTTTATTTCTGAGAGAACTTTTTATAACATATATAGTAGAAAGACCGTATCAGAACACCGCAGAAGTCTGAGCGAGCTGCTCACGATAGGTTTCACTTTGAGCTGACTGAAATCTGTCAATCATTTCAGTAGGCGTGTCAAAGTGACCAATACATAGTTCCCAGACACGCCCCCAGTATTGTGCAAACCGGTTTTCGCACCACATCTGTAGGCAGAAGAAGGCAAGATGGCGAACTAGCAGAGCAAATTATACGGACAATAACACGAGCTACCACAGCTTTACCAAGGAACAAGAGCAAACTGGCAGGGATCTAGTTAAATGAGTTTGAGAAAGAAATCATGGCAGACGAATCAGACAACTTGTCACAAAGTAGTTACTCCGATATCATTAATTATTTAATTAATACAAGGAGCGAGCGCAGACCGGCTTCACAACACACTGACTTCACAGCTTTAAATCCAAAAAAGATGTGTAAACTGTCTCAATCATATCTAACCAGCTAAATAAAGGTTTAACTAAAATAACACACAGCCAAAAAAAGTCCAGGCTCAACACGGACCAGGACTATCACTTTTGAGTCTTACCGTGTTGGAAGTTAGCATGTTGTTAGCATCTGGAGCGTGGCTCGCCGGAGCTCAGGTCGGACGGCGTGCATCCGCTGAGGCGGCCGCGGAGGCACGTCCACGTCCCATGGGACCGACGCGTCGCCCGCACGACTTGGCTCCCGTCGTCCTTCTCCAACTGGGACGGTCTGGTGGACCGTGAGGAGCAGAGGAGGCCATTGTCGCGTTAGCGAGATGCTAAGCTAACAGCATGCAAGACGGTTTGCTAAATAATGAAAAAAAAAAAAAACAGCTCTAACACACAGACAGTTGTACTCTAACATTGTTCTGACATAGTTTCACAAAATGATTAATGTAGAATATTTTGTTTACCGGCCAAAAGTACGACGTCTTCCAGAGCAGATCCAAGCCAGACTCAGAGCAGGAGGAGCTGTTGTCCAGTTTCTCCGATGAGATAAATCCTTCACGTTTTCTTTTTTTTTGATTGAGTGAAACCTGCGCGTTGCCCAAACGTCTACCCGACTGGAACACTCACTGACACAACACGAAGTAACCATTGTAATTAATTAGAAATTAACAAAAAAAACAACGTGAAAAATGGACATCCATTTGAATGCGCTCAAACTGCAAGTAAACCTACAAGTGGGAGGGTCAAACAGGACAACCCACAGATGTGACGTCACATGGGAACTATGTATCAGCGAGCTCAGTTGAGTCCTCTCCGTGGAGCGAAAAACTAGCGGAAGTGACGATCGGAAGTGACGGTACGGAGGAAATGACGTAGAGTTTGGAGCGAAAACACGAGAATCTACGCGAGAACATCAGCCGAGCTGTAGCAGAGGCTCCGTATACGCGCGTATACGGGCGTATACGGAGTCTGCTTCACTGTATCTCGGCCTTAAGTAAATAAGTAAGTAAACACCAGTTATTAAGTACATAAGTAAGTACCAGTAAGTAAGTAAGTAAGTCTCAGTTATTAAGTAAGTAAACATGTGAGTAAATAAGTGCAAGTAAGTATGCTGGTGAAGATTCTCAGTCGTCCAGGACATGATAAATCAAAAAGGCGTTCAATTCAAGATCAACTGGACTTTATTTGTAACAGAAGACGTTTCGCTTCTCATCCGAGAAGCTTTATCAATTCAATGAACCAGACTGTGTGTGCGTGTGGATTTATAACAGGAGTCACGCACCATCATATGTAAATTGCAAGCTGAGGTAACACATACATGTAAATTGTAAACTGCAAGTAAGTAAATAAGTAAGTAAGTAAGTAAGTAAGTGCTGTACAAGTAAGTAAGTAAGTACGTACCAGTAAGTAAATAAGTAAGTAAGTAAATACCAGTTATTTAGTACATAGGTAAGTACCAGTAAGTAAGTAAGTAAGTAAGTCTCAGTTATTTAGTAAGTAAACATGTAAGTAAGTAAGTACAAGTAAGTAAATAAGTAAGTAAGTAAGTACAAGTAAGTAAGTAAGTACGTACAAGTAAGTAAGTAAGTAAGTAAATAAATCTAATTGACAAGAACATATTATAGTAATAAGATAAGATTTGAAATCATTTTAAATATTTTCCTTTAGCACTGGGCACGACAGATAAACTTATAAAACAGTTGCTTAAGCACAACTAGACCTTGGAGAAAATAAATAAAATAAAAAAAACGTGACAGATTAAAAAATTCTGACAAGTTGGTTTTTAATCAAAGAAGTCACAGAGCAGTCCTTGAAAAGCAGCATTTAACAAAACATCTTTTTTTCTGAAAAATGTAATGATAAGGACATTATTTACATAAAAAAGAAAAAAAGAAACTGAATAAATAACATTGAACTCCATTTTAAAGTAGATGAAGAGTGAGACTTGGGTCGTAATTTACAATTCAAACGTGTTGAGAGCACAAATGAGTCCTTCAAATAAATGATTTGTAGTTTGAGGAAAGAAATGAAAAACTGAGGCGGTAAAGGTCAGATCAGTATAAAGAAGCAGCGGAAATCAGTTGTTCTTGTTGCAAGTCTCATCAGTTTGTTTGCAGGCTCATCATGCTGCAGATACATTATTAAATATATAATTTTCACTACAACATAACAGCTTTCCAGCACTGCACTCTGAATTAACACATTTCACATATTTTATAAAGTCTTCACGTGTGACTGCTTTTATAAACTGCTTGTTGTTAAGAGTCAGAAAAGGTGAACAATTCTAAAGATATAGCATCAAAATGTTTCAAAGATGTTCTAAAAATCAAAAGAGAAAAGAAGAAGGATGGGGGGGAAAGTATTTCTCCAAAAGATGATTTGCGAGAGATTTCAAAGAGATGTCACAAATCACGATGGAGCTGCGGAGAACAGCGGGAGATTCGCTGCATCACTCAGATAAAACTGAAGCAGACACGAGAATTGAACACGACACAACGAGCTGACTGCAGAAAGTCTGATGCTGCATGAGCCGCCCAGTCCCTCGTTGCTATCCAGCTCAAAGAAAGTTTCAAATATTTACTCTAAGTCTGCTTTAGGGGCCATTTTTTATTCAAAGTTGTTCAAAGTAAAAGCTGCTTCTTGCTGCTAATAAATACCACATCACATTTCTTTAATAGCTTGGAGCCTGGGAAGTGATGTCATGACCAAGATTTTAATCTTACAAGAATTCTGCCCCATTGCAATCAAAACATGAAGATGAATAGGCGACAGACAATTGGAGCTAAAAGTATAAAGTTATATAAAGTAGTTATTGCACTAATAAATGCATCTTCTGTTTCCAGAGTCACATGCACTGCTGGGTTTAGTTTTTATTTTGTTATTTTATTATTTTTATACATTTTTTTTAATTTGGTTTATTTATTCATTTCATAAAAAATACACAACAGTAATACATACAATAAGAAAACAAAAGACAAGACATATATAAAACGAAAGGCGGCAGAAGAAGAAAAAATCTTATTTTATCTGCCCCTTATTCCAATAAACAATTCATACAACCAACTCATTTGATTTCCAAGATAATGAACAACTTAATTTTTAATTTTTACCTTCTGTATCTCATACAATTTCTAAATTCCAACACATTTAAATATAAGTTTTCACACCTTTAAACGTAATCATTCTTTTGAAAACAACCATTGATTCAACCACTTTAATATCCGATTCCAATTCATTCCATAACCCAATTCCTTGAACTATGGGAGATCTTCCCCTCGAACTAGTCCTGAAATGTGGCTTCACAAATACATTTGTCCCTTTAAGATTGTAACTACTCGTTCTTCTAACAAAACACTTCTGAATATTTGAAGGAAGTGCATTATCCTGTGCTTTATACAAAACTAACTAAATATTATAATCAACTAAATCATAAAACTTCAACAGTTTCATTTGATAACAAAATGCTTGACGGATGATGGAAATTCTTTCTGGTGATAATTCTAACAACTCTCTTCTGCAATATAAAAATTGGCTTACGGTAGTTACATTTAAAGCAAATGTGATGTCACATTGCAAGACTAAAATCCCTAAAATCCCGTATTTGTTTTATGAAAGTTAACAAATGGCTTAGAAATTGGAAACAGGCAACCTTTTTAGAGCCAATACATTGGGCAACACGACGGCCAAGTGGTTAGCACTGTTGGCTCACAAAATATTTTTTTTAGAACAATAGTGTCCTAAACCTGTTTCAATTAGGTTTCCATAAACTGTAAAGCACTATGATTTTGACAGAAAACATCTGCGACTACAGCCGTGAACATTTATAATAATTCATGACAAATGTACCCTTTTTATTTCAAACCTGTTCTCCAGTAGAACAAATCGTAAACATGGGCACAACATTTAAAATAATGTATACAACCTAGACTGCAGTTTTGCAAAGTGTGCACACAGAAACAGGTTGTGATTTTCAAAAACTCTGCTCAGAACGAGGCCGTGCAGGACACACGTCACAAACAAGGCAGAAATCGGTGAAGCTGCACATTTTCTGTTTGAGACTGTTTCTGTTCAGACTAAAATAGAAAATGTTTTGGTACTAAAAGCCTGTACAGTCTGCACATTTGTGCACAGATAGTGAATATGAGTGGGTAATTGTATGCTAAGGGTGTAGACCTGTCTTTAAAAATAAAGCACAACTTCAGCGCCCAGTACCTATTAGTGAAATTGAACCCTCTACTAAAAGAACTGGAGCCAAAACAGGTTCTCTCAGATGTTTTTTTGTGAATGAATCTGATCATTTTGACTTTTTTTTTTTAAATCTGCAGTTATTATTCTAAATGTAAATCATTCAATGCACTAATGACTTTATTTAAAATAAATTACTTGGAATTATTTAGCACCTTAAACATAGCTGTGCAGCCCAGAGCTGCAGAACAAACTTCCTCCTCCACCTTTGTGCAACCTGCAGGATAAGTTCCAGCTGCAGCAAATCAGCTGTTTTCCGTGCAGAGCGGAGAAGTGGGCGTGGCCAAGAGCACTTAAAGGTGGCAAAGAGCAGAGGAGGCAGAGAGCTGAAATCATGAAATGCTGTGTGCTCTTTGGTGCATTTAGAGTTTAGAAACATTGGTTCGTACGCACAGATTTGTTCTTAAACTGTGCGTACGAGTGATTTAGGATCATTTGTGGCATTCAACAATGTTTTCGTATTCTAAGATTTTTTTCAGATACGAACAAAATTTACGTGTGGTCCAGACCTGTCGTATATTTTACGAGCAGTCAGTCTGCTGTTATCCAGACGGATTTTCTCCACTAATAACTTTATACTTCGTTATTTAGAAAATATTTTGGGTTTAAAAAAATCACGCACCATAATTATTCTTGACAATAGGTTATTCTGTTTGAATTAGAATTATAATTTTAAGTTTAATTTGTCTGGTGTGTCGCAGGCTTCGGTGAGTCGTGCGCTCCCCTTGGTCATCAAAGCCCTCCTCAAATTAACACCCAGGTACATAAAATTCCCATACACCGCCGCAGAACAAGTACAAATTAAGACTGATTTTCATGCTATTGCTGGACTGCCAAACACCATCGGAGCAATAGACTGTACACACATACGGATCAAAGCACCTTCACCTGACGCATTCCCATTCCTCAATCGGAAGCAATACCACTCCATAAATGTCCAAATTATATCTGATTCGAAATATAACCTGCTAAATGTGGTTGCGCGATGGCCAGGAGGAGCGCATGACTCATTTGTGCTGCAAAACAGTGCTGTTGGCACGCGTCTTGCGCAAGGTGCGCATGGAGATGGCTGGCTTGTTGGTAACTTTTTAATTTGTAATTGAGGATTTGGAATTATTCTCTGATCATTTACCTATAACTCACTATTTTCCACAGGTGATCGAGGCTATGCATTAGCCCCATGGCTTATGACACCTCTAAACAGCCCTCAGACAAGACAGGAGCGCTTGTGTAATAAGCTGCATACACGCACTCGTGCTGTAGTTGAGCGCACAGTTGGAGTTTTGACATGACATTTATTTTTCCATCCATCTCGGTAACGCAGACTTTTCCTTGACCTCCTCCTGTTGCAGTCATAGAGCACCGTGCTGCGGCGAGACGTTTTTTTGAAGCCATTTTCAGATCAAACCATTTTTTCTTGATTTCTGATACTGTACGACCCACGGGAGACACAACATTAACAGCAGTGGTTATTTCATGCCATTCTTTGGCTTTAGCTGGTCCTTTAATCCCATGAGTGACGCTGCTAAAAAGGACAGATTTTCTTTTCTCGATCTCGGAGAGCAGAACTTCAATCTCCGCACCCGTAAAGTTCTTCTTTTTACTTTTCGCTGTCATTTTATGAACGGACACTTCCTGCTCTCTGAGGCAGGAAACGTAGCCTTATATGGTGTTTTGAGGGGTGGGAATTATGTAAATGACCTCTCCGCGTGCACGAGCAGGTGGATAGAACAGGTGCAATTCATTATATTTACGCAGCTCATTTACACACTTTTCCTGAGGATAGAAGAGTTTGTTGAATCTGACGTGGCATGTTCGTACGAACGCTTCGTACGAACAAAAGTAAGAGAAATTTAGGATAAAAATACGAACATGTTCTTGCATGAGGCCCATTGTTTAGAATACAGTAGTCCCTCACTACTTTGCGGTTCGTTTATTGCAGACATGATCTGTCGCGTTTTTTCAAAATAAGATTGGACATGATGGATGAGCCACATGATCGGCATGTAATTTTTATTTAACATAAATCCTTTAAAATTATTTAGCGCCTGCTCCAGAGCTGCAGACAAAGCTTCCTCCAATACCTTTGTGCAGCCCTTACTGCAGTATAAACTTCCTGCTGCAGCTGATCAACTGATCTGCTGCAGAGCCGAGAAGTAGGCGTGGCCAAGAACGCGTGCTGGTGGCTGAGAGCAGCCGAAGCAGGGAGCTGAAATCATGACATCCTGTGCTCTTTTAGAGCATTTAGTTTAGAAACATTGTTTAGCATATTGCACTTGTTACTGTTATATATATATAAATAATCTACTACTTAGTACTTGTACTACTATCTCTACTTTGCGGTTTTTCACTTATCGCGGGTCTTCAGAGTACGGATCCCCCACAATAATCGAGGGACTACTGTGTTCGCTTTTACAACTCTACATTATTTTGTGATCAAATTATTTTACCATTTAGTCTTTACTGATTTGACTTTGTGGTTCATCTCGTCATCTTTCTACTGCTATAATACATTTTCACATTACCTCAATGACATAGTGGGCTCATCAGTTTGCCAAACAAACCCAACGCTCAGACCTACAAGCCTTTTTAGGTGAGACTTGTATACTGTATCTGAACGTGAACAAACCGCCTCCTCTGCTCTGCTGAGAAACTAACTTCTCGTTTGTTTTATTTCCAAACTGTCACGGTGATGAAGTATGCTAATATTCCTACTTTACAGTGTGTGATAAAAGCATAATAAACACGGTATGAAGGGGGTGATGGATGCTCTGTTACCGGCCGGGAGTAGCTCGTTTTTTTACCCTTCATTCTTGCAGCTTGAGATGGAGGGATTTTCTATACTTTTCCTTCTCTCTCCTCTCCAACAAGAATTCGATTGGTCATAATTTGCTCCCATTTGCAGCCGGTATTGATCACCTCGATGGACCCTCTGCTCCATCTCTCACCTCCAACCTCAAACTTTACTTTAATTTTTTTTTTCTTGTGGCCCTTCTTCTTCAACCGTTTCTGTCTCAGACCTTGCTCCTGCCACTTATAGGAGCTCAGCGAACAGCTTGCCGTCACTATTGCAAAAATAATTCTTAAATCAATAAGCGAGAGCAGATGCTCAGCAGTCCGTTTACTGCAGTAGGAGGGAGGACAGCCATCCCGAGAGATGACAGAGAGAGAACTAAACTTTGAAACTGGTGAATGTTATCAATGCACTCCATGCCTTTATATATTTTACTATAAAAGTCATAAACTGCCCAAAGTTAAAGAACAACGAGTGGACGAGAGTTGAACGTTTTCATTTGTAAAAGAAAACACCATCCTTGTCACTCCTAAGGAGAACCTCAACATCTTCATTTCTGCTACTTCCAGTTCTTTCTCCTGTCTTTTTGTCCATGTCTCTGTCTCCAGACCATACAACATAGCTGGTCTCAGCCCTGGTTTTGTAAATTTGTCCTTTGACCTTTGCGGACACCCTTTTGTCACAAATCACTCCTGAAACTTTTCTCCATCCTGCCTGGACTCTCTTCTTCACCTCTTTACCACACTCCCCAATTTCCTGGACAGTGGACCCCAAGTCCTTGAAGTTCTGCACCTTTGTGCTCCTTGTAGCCTCACTGTTCCACCGGCCTCTCTCTCACTCACACACCTGTATTACCGTTAGTTAGTATTACACATGTAATACTGGTTATTACTGTTTTTGCACTATTGTTTAGTGTATTTCTTAGTTCATATGTTAGAGCTTATTAGGTTTTTTTTCTTTTACATTTCATACTTTTGTTGGGTGTAACTGGGATCCTGTGTACACAATTTTGTTCCATCACATGTACCACACCCACTGGTCGTTGGCCCTGTTCAGTTTGCAAAGCTGGTGTGGGCAGCAATTCAACCATGTGTCAACAGTGGTGTCACAAACGTTGTTCAAAAATAAGTGGTCCATTGTCGAAAGCGACCAATTTCGTTTGTCCTACTTGCATCAATCCACGACAACAAGTACAACGCAACAATACAATTGGAGCCGTTGGCGTCGAAACAGTCAAGTCGTTTCAATATCTAGGGGATGTGTTGGACTGTACTGGAACAGCCGAAGCTGCCGTTCGGGCACGTATACGTGTGGCGTGGAATAAATGGCATCTACTCGCTTCTATACTGATGCGGCGCGACATCCCACTACTCCTACGTTCAAGACTCTATGGCTCAGTGATACGTCCCGTGCTGTTGTATGGCGCAGAAACATGGCCAATGACAACAAAACTCGAACAGCAACTTCACCGAACCGACATGAAAATGCTCCGATGGATGCAACGCATTAGTCTTAAAGATCACATCCAATCGACCGAAATCCTGCGTCGAGCAGGCTTATGTGCGATTAAGGACGCATGCCGGCGACACCGTTTGCGGTGGTTCGGTCATGTTAAACGAAGTGAAAACAGTGCTATACTTGCTATTGAAAACCTTGAAGTACCTGGCACCCGTCCCAAAGGCCGTCCGAAAAAGACCTGGGCGCAAACGATTCAACAAGATCTGAAAG
>JBBPBX010112137.1:0-10635 GCA_038048925.1 Garcialebias charrua
GGTTGTTGTCATTCTAGCCATGAAACCATTGTGAATGTCTTTGTGGTGTTTGTTTTTTTAAAGTGTTGATAAAGATTTGTGTCACGTGACCAGTCAAATTGCAGCCTTCGCTATTAGAAAATCTCATTTTATCATATTGCGATATTATTGCAAATGCAATTAATTGTTCAGCCCTAGTCTACATATACATTAATAACAATGTATTACTACAAAAGAACAATTTTAAACACAGAAAAACGTTTTTTTATTCTGAACAAAGGACCACATGTGACAAGTTGTTTTTTAGTATCATCCTTCTGAATTTAACAAAGTTAAGTAACACCTAAATCACCCTTCCAGTGTCAAGCTTTAGGAGTTTTACCACTGATAATAAACTTGCTCATTATGAAGGTTGCTGCTATTAAAGACGATTTATACACTTTACTGTTGATAAAAATACTTGAACATTAAAAACCACGATTGGTAATAGTACAGGCAAACCACCTGCTATTGAGAAGGAGGCATTTATATTTCATAATTATTTGTACACCGGATGACCTTCCTGATGCAACCACAGACTTCTGTGTGGAGCAGAGAGCTGCTGTCTACTGCTCTCTGAGGAGCAGATGGTGGGTGTTAAGGGCCTTGCTCAAGGGCCCAGTGTGGAACAAATGAGGGTGGAAGCAAGTGTGTTTCACTATTCCCACCCACATTTTGATATCATGAGTACCAGGAGTTGAACCGGCGATCTTCCAATTACAGGCCCACCTTCTCTAACCTCTGAGCCACCACTCCCACAATAAATATTTAATACAGTGTAAGATTTAAAGGTCCACTGACATGATGTTGGAAATTTGCATAAAATCATACAAAATATATATGTTGTATCATTCAACTATGTTCGTTTTAAAAGCAAAATGAGGAATATATTAAATTTTGATTTAAAATTGATTTAAAATTTGGCGCCGTGTGTCGCCTCAGGAAATCCTGGTATTTCCGCATACGTCGTCTGTGATGTCCGGACATGAGAGTCTACTAGAACGCCCCTACAGCTCTGTATTCTGGCAGTGTATTTTTCGCGTTTTTTTTGTTGTTGTTTCTTGCTGGGTTAGAGGGTGTTACAACCGGGTAGACGTTTGGGCAAAGGGCAGTTTTCACTTAATCCCAAAAATAAGGAAACATGAAGGATTTATCTCCATCGGAGGACGGAGTTGACCGCAGCTCCTTCCTCTGTTTGAGTCTGCTAGGATCTGCTGTCGAAAACGTCGTGCTCCGATCACCTTTTGTCCGGTAAACAAAATATTCTATATAAATCAATTTGTGAAACAATGTCAGAACAATGTTAGAGTATAACTGTCTGTGTGTTGGAGCTGGGTTTTTTTTCTCCATTTTTTAGTGTCTACTACTGTGGTTAGCTTAGCATGTAGCGTAGCCTCCACAGGGTAACACTCACAACAAAGTTCTGGTTCTGGTCCGTGTTGAGCCTGGACATTTTTTGGCTGTGTGTTATTTTAGTTAAACCTTTATTTAGCTGGTTAGATATGATTAAGACAGTTTACACATCTTTTTCCAAGATAGATCGAGTGAACGATGAAAGCAGCTCTCATTACATACATACACTGTGTGTATGTATGTATAGCACAATATACAGTATACATAAACAAAGTGCATTCTATTTTCACTGTGTCTGGTTGGTGTTATCTTTTTTATTTTTATTTTTGGTGGTTGTTGTTTTTGTTACTATGGACAATATGCGTCTGAAATAAAGTTTTGATTGATTGATTGATTGATTGTATGTATATATTGTACTTTATATGCATGATACACACACATTGTATTTAAAATCACGTCCAATCACAACAACCTGCGTGTCCTTTTTGAAACTATTGACTCTGTCCTGAAGGCCCCACAACCTGTCTGCCATGAAGCCTCAACTGAACTCTGTAATGACTTCCTGCAGTTTTTTATAAATAAGGTTGTTACCACAAGGGCCCTTATTTCAGCCCCTGCTTTTGACCCCTCCTGCTTGGTCCCCTGCCTGGCTGTGTTCGATAGATTTGAACCAGTGACTCTGACCCTTTTAGAGGATGTGGTTGGCCATATTAAGCCATCAGGTTCCCCTCGTGACCTTGTCCCCCCTCGTCTGTTAAAAGAGGTTTTTTCCAGCATCAGGCAGGTGATCCTTGCTGTTATCAATAGCAGTCTGTCCTCAGGTGTTGTGCCAATAAGTTTTAAACATGCGGTGGTGCAGCCCCTGCTTAAAAAGCCCAGCCTAGACCAATCTGTCTTGGCTAATTTTAGGCCCATCTCCAAGCTGCCTTTTATTTCAAAAATTTTAGAAAAAATTGTGTATTCACAGGTGAAATGTTTTCTGGACGAGCACAACATAATGGAGGTTTTTCAGTCTGGCTTCAAAACTCGCCACAGCACAGAATCAGCTCTAGTCAGAGTTTTTAATGATATTCTTATGGCCAATGATTCTGGTGAACATGTGGTTCTTGTCTTGCTCGACCTAACCGCTGCCTTTGACACAGTGGACCATAACGTTTTAATATCACGTTTACAGCACCAAGTGGGTATCTGTGGTACTGCACTGAGCTGGTTTAGGTCCTATCTGGCAGACAGAACCATGTCTGTGAACATAGCTGGTTCTGAATCCTCCACTGCTCCTCTGTGTTTTGGGGTTCCACAGGGCTCCATTTTAGGTCCCCTGCTTTTCTCCCTTTACCTACTTCCATTGGGATCAATCCTCAGAAAGCATGGGATCTTTTTTCATTGTTACGCCGATGATAGTCAGATCTATATGCCACTAAAAAAGAAAGATGCCTCCTCAATCAGGCCACTTCTGTTGTGTCTTGAAGACATCAAAGCTTGGATGTCTTTAAACTTTTTAAATTTTAATGAAAAGAAAACAGAAGTGATGGTGTTTGGTCCTAGTGGCTCTTGTGAACCTTGCCCTGTTGATCTTGGCCCTCTGGCACCACATGTAAAGAAAACAGTTTCTAACTTGGGTTTTAAAATGGACAGTGATTTTAAATTAGATTCCCAGATTGGAGCGGTGGTCAAGACCAGTTTTTATCACCTCAGACAGCTGGCTAAGGTAAAGTCCATCCTTACACAGCAGCAGCTGGAAACAGTAATCCATGCCTTCATCACCTCTCGGCTGGATTACTGTAACGCTCTTTACCTTGGAGTCAGCCAGTCCTCCCTCAGACGTCTCCAGTTGGTCCAGAACGCTGCTGCTCGCCTTCTAACTGGAGTTCATAAGAGGGAGCACATCACCCCCACTCTGGCTTCACTCCACTGGCTGCCTGTTCATTTTAGAGTTCATTTTAAGATACTTTTATTTGTTTTTAAAAGTTTAAATGGTCTTGCTCCATCCTACCTCTCTGAGCTGCTTCACCCATACTCTCCTGCTCGGTGCCTCAGATCAGCTGATCAGCTGCTTCTGGAGGTGCCGAGGTCCAAACGGAGGCTCAGAGGGGACAGAGCTTTTTCTGTTGCTGCTCCAAAACTGTGGAACGATCTCCCTCTTCCATCAGACAAGCTCCTTCACTGTCCAGTTTTAAAACTCTTCTAAAAACACATTTTTACTCACTGGCTTTTAGCACAGACTGAATTTGTTCTGCACTGTTTTTATTGTTTTTATTGATCTTAATGTTTTAACAACTGTTTTATTTTTATGTGTTTAAATGTTCTTGATTTTATGTACAGCACTTTGTTGCAGCTTTGGTTGTTTTAAAGTGCTCTATAAATAAAGTATTATTATTATTATTATTATTAAAATACATAATATTTGAACACAACAGCAGGTAATGACACAAGCACCTGGCACAATGATTCAAAAATATAAAAGTAAATCTAAGATAAAATTACTTAAATCAATATAAAATTGAACATACAGGGAGTCCTCGAGTTACGGCGCCCTCAACCTACGGCAACTCGGACATACAAACGTATCATATTTAATAAAAATATGAATTTTTTTTTAATGTTCTTAATTTCATGTGTACAGCACTTTGTTGCAGCTGTGGTTGTTTTAAATGGCTTCATAAATAAAGTATAATTATAATTATTATGTTTTATTACAATTTTAAGCGTATTTGCGCGACTTCCGGCCGTTTCCGGAAATGCATCCGTGTCAGCCATTTTACGGTCCCCAAGTGCGGTCAAGTGAGGTCCGCCATTATCGGCTCCTGCCAGCTGGCTTTGGAGGACTGTGTGTCAGATCAGAGGTTGCCTCATACGAATAAATTAGCTGGAAACATTCGGTGAACTCTGTGGACGTCTCAGGCCTGGAGCAGCAGCCACGGATCGATTCCACCACGCCGTGCCGGATGACAACACCAGCTCATGGCCTGGGCTAACCACGCAGCTAATGCCGGAGCTAACGAGTGCTGCTAATGCCGGAGGTGCGGGAGCAGCATCCGCAGATCGCTCGATGCCGCTCGACAACAGCCGCTCATGGCCTGGGCTAACTACGCAGCTAATGCCGGAGCTAACGAGTGCTGCTAATGCCGGAGGTGCGGGAGCAGCACCCGCTGATCGCTCAATGCCGCCCGACAACAGCCGCTAATGGCCTGGGCTAACCACGCAGCTAATGCAGGAGCTAATGTGTGCTGCTAATGGCGGGGCCTAACATCAGCTAACGCGGAGCAGCTTGTTTTGTATGGACGAACATCGCGGAGAAACGGCTTTCAGTAAGTTATAAAAAAAATTCTGGCTCCTAATGTATGAAGTTAACAAGCTAACAGTCCTTCTTGTAAACAGTTTGGACTGCGTGTGTAGCGGAACGAAGCAGGGGAGATCGGACGTGCAAGAGCTAATGCTAAAAGACGAAGGCAGGCTTTGACCAACTCAAAGTAAGAAATTATATTTTTTATTTATTCATTTATTTACATGTGATACTGTACATGTAATTACTATAATAATAATAAACTTTATTTGTATAGCACCTTCCTGCAATGCCTTGCATTGACCAAGGTGCTTAACAGGACATTTGAATGTTTCTTGAAAAATACCTGCTGGAATTATTTTATTTGTTTTTGTGAATGTTTAACTATGTGAATGTTTAACTATTTTTGATAACAGTTTAGTCCTGTGTATATAGTAATGCTAATTTTTGTTTTGTTTATGACCTTGTTTAGGTCAGGGTTTTTTTCACCCCCTGTTCCCACCCAGGATGGCAAGCTACCGGATAACCACAGCTGTGCGGTAGGACTTAAATTGCACCAAACTATTTGTTTTTTTCTGGACATATTACCCTGGATCATGAACTACAAACTACCAGATTATTGATTGATGGACCTTTAATCATCCGGGATTCAAGAACTGATTTAAAATAGAAAAAAAAAAGAAATCTTGGGTGTAATCAGGGTCTGTTTTGTTGTGTATTTTGTCTATTGGTTGTAATTAGGGTCTGTTTTGTTGTGTGTATTTTGTCTATTGGTTATACTCAAAGAAAATGATTATTATTACAAACAATATTATTATAAATACCTTCCTAAGTCTGTACAATACAAAAAACTTAAAACTTGCTTCTTGTCTGATGGTGTTTTATTCACACAACAGGCTCCTCAGCTAAACCTTTTCTGACTGCCTATTTACCATATCTGGCCGTGGTCAGGCACCTAGCCTTAAAGGAGAAATGTAATCAAATCTGAAAAAATCGATATAACAAGAATTTCATATAGTAAACAACACACATAAACATACTTAGTATGCTTTTTTCAAGTCAGTAGCTTAAAGAAATAGTTTTTTTACATTTTTCCTGCTACATGCCGAAGTGCAGTGATTTCTGTAGTCATTTTCTGGACGCACTTTTATGACACAATTAAGACCTCCTTTGCTATCTTACAATAACACTGAAGCTATAAACCCATCATTACTGTCCTCTTGTCTGTCATTTAAAATGGAAGCAGAAGACTTTTTTGAATCTGAAGGATATCACTTTAGTTTGTCAAAAACAGTTTGGTGATTTAGTGCATTAATGGGCATTTCTATCCTGGAAATACGAATAGCCGTGCGTTAGCCGCCGCATGCTAACGTTAGCATGCTAGCGCCGTATGCTAACGTTAGCATGCTAGCGCCGTATGCTAACGTGGAAGTGGGGGTGTTGAAAATGTCCTGAAACAGTTACCAATGTCTTGTTAAGCTCTGTCTTCCCTAGAACATAGTAGGATCTAAAATGATTTTTAAAGAGCAAGTTGAAACATGCTGTCTCCCTCCTTGCTAGCAGGCTCCATTGGGAGCTACCTGGCTAACTAACTACGGTGGCCCTACACGGCCAAAATTCTACAGCGGCTGAATGCACAGGAGCGGTAAAAATACAATATAAAATTTAAAAAAAGTTTTAAAATCGATTTTGGGGCTTTTAGAATCGATTCTGAATCGCCAGGACTAAGAATCTTGATTCTTTAAAAAATAGATTTTTTTTGCTGCATCCCTAATTGCTACACACTGAAACCTTTTTGTCCACAACTAGATACACACACTAATATTACTGTATGAGGGACGACCATTGCACTGCCTATGTCATATTCAGGGGACGGAGAGCAGGCAGGGGGAGGGGGGTCAAAAACACCAGATGAGAATTTTTTCACTTTGCAAAGTCTAAATTTGAGTTAGGATGACATTTTTGACTTGTGAAAATTTCTCAACAAGCTTATTTTATGCTTTTCATTAGACTACTATTAGCTTAAAAACACTTTTCATTTCTCCTTTAATGAGCGTTACACATCACCCAAAAATCCAGGAAGTGCTCAGTATGCTTGAGCGGGAAGACAGAGGAGATGGAAAACAGATGAAGCCAACGCGAAGATACAATTAAATAGCGGTTTAGAATTTAGCTTCCCCTAATTTTCATAAGACATTAGTGCTTTTGAAATTGCGGACCTAAATAAATTAATTAGTGCTTTAGAAATAGCGGAACTAATTTTTGGATTAGCGCTGCCCAGCACTGTTTAATCTGAAAAAGACAGAACCCGTGAATTATTTATGATAATTTGTGTCAGTTTAAAACCTGCTCATTTTACATCTGGTGAACAGTACAGATCAGTAAATCTGATCTACCCCTGATCCCTACACGTGGACAGCTTGACTGCAGGATAATAATAATAATAATGAATTCAATTTATAACGCACTTTTCATTAATGAAAATCTCAAAGTGCTACAAGGAGCAACAGAATTAAATGACAATAAAACAAATAATAAAACAATTAAAATCAATAACAATATCAGCTAAGATCAAAAGTAGAATCATGAGGAGGTAGAGTATGCTTGGTCGAAAAGAAAGGTCTTCAAGTCGCTCTTAAAGTCAACCACAGACTGTGGGGCTCTTAGACAGTCAGGAAGAGAGTTCCACAGGCGGGGGGCAGCCACACTGAAAGCCCGGTCTCCCATGGTCCTTAATTTGGTTCTCGGAATGTGAAGGAGATTGCTGTTCTGTGACCGCAGCGAACGGGTGGATGAGTATGGAATAAGAATATCCTTCAGATAATCTGGTGAAGTTCCGTGTAAGCATTGATGTGTAATGAGAGCAGTTTTGTACTGAATTCTGTAGGCGACAGGAAGCCAATGAAGGTTATGGAGAATGGGCGTAATATGTTCAAATTTACGAACTCTCAACAAGATCCTTGCTGCACTGTTTTGAATATATTGAAGTTTCTGAAGGTTTTTGCCAGGGATTCCAATAAACAGGGAGTTGCAGTAGTCGAGCCTGGAGGAGACAAAAGCATGGACGAGCTTCTCAGCATCGGAAAAAGTTAGGGATGGGCGAAGTCTGGAGATGTTTCGAAGATGGAAGAAGCAAGTTTTAAACAGATGCTTAATGTGATTTTCAAATGTAAGATTGGAGTCCATTTTTATTCCAAGATTAGTAACAGAGGTGGAGAGGGGGATGTCTTGTCCAGAAAAGGAAAGTCTTGTTATAGGAGATGTTTGTACCTGGTGAGGGGTGCCAATCAGTATGGCCTCAGTCTTGGAGCAGTTTAATTGAAGAAAGTTCTGATTCATCCATGCCCTAATTGCCTCCAGGCAGGCAGAGAGGGCAGTGAGTGAAGATGGAGATGACAAGGTGGAAGATGAGGATGCTCCAGTCCTGATGTAAAGCTGTGTATCGTCGGCATAACAGTGAAAAGAAATGTTGAACTGATTAATAATTTGACCTAAAGGCAGCATGTAAAGGGAAAACAGCAGGGGCCCCAGAACCGACCCCTGAGGGACACCACAGGAGACACAAACTGTCTGGGACGTGGCGTTGCCAAGACTAACACATTCCAGCCTATTGGAGAGGAAAGATTTGAACCAGTCCAGGACTGTGTCGCAGAGACCGACCTCCACATGAAGACGGTGGAGGAGGATACTATGGTCCACAGTGTCGAAGGCTGCAGTGAGGTCAAGGAGGACAAGGATGGAGGGAGAGCCAGTGTCAGCAGCCAAGAGGACATCATTGGTAACCCTCAGCAATGCAGTCTCTGTACTGTGAGCTGCCCTGAATCCAGACTGGAACTTCTCATACAGGGAGTGTTGTTGTAGGTGATCCTGCAGCTGAGCAGCAACAGCTTTTTCCAGCACTTTAGACAGAAAAGGGAGGTGTGAAATTGGGCGGTAATTAGAAAAAATGTCGGGATCCAAATTAGATTTTTTCAGAAGAGGCCTAATGATGGCGGTTTTTAGAGGCAGTGGAACATGACCAGATTGTAGAGACTGATTTATTATTTGAGTGATAAGTGGGCCTATTGCAGAATGATTGGTTTTTATGAGAGAAGAGGGGAAAGGATCCAGGGCGCAGGATGAAGGCTTCATTTTCTTGATGATGGCCTCCACCTCACTCTGAACAACTTCGTCAAAGCTGTTTAGGGTCCCAGAATGCAGACGGGTGGGTGGCACACTGAGAACGGGGAGGTTGTGGAGCTGAGATCTGATAGTGTCAACTTTGGTTTTAAAAGATGAAAGAAACAGGTCGCATTTTTGAGCAGAGTCCTCAAGAGTTTGCTTAATGGGATTAAGCAGACGAGTGATTGTGGAGAAGAGCTGTTCAATATTTATCATCTAAAACTAATTACTCTGACCCAATAATTATAACCCAGCTCACTTATATCAAATATTCTCTGTTCCCTTTAAACACTTATATTTGATAGTACAAACATGTTGTTTGCTTTTTCTCTGATACAGAAAAGACAGTCTTCTAGCCTTGACAAATGTTTGGACTAGATGTTCTTGTTTGATCAGAACCATGACTTGTTTGTTTTATCTGTAAGACGTCAGAGCTTGTCAAACTCCACCTGCTTCTTGTATAAATAGCTTGTCATGTCCAGTACAATTTGGAATTGTGCAGGACAATGTATTTGAGACCAAACTAAGTTTCAAAGGACATTAAAAGCCCTTCCCCCTTGCAAAGTTGTTTGTCTGATTTAACACTGTTCTCTTGTTTATCTTTGTGTGGTTTTTATTAAGGTAACAGGGGTTTAAAATCCCCATCATTTTGGTGCCGAAAACCCATTCTCCCAACACCTGCTCCTGAAGACCTCTGAACGGAGCGCAGCTGCGAGGCACGGTAAATATGACAGAAAGTCCAGTGATTGGGTTTGTCTCTGGCCAGTCCATCTGGTGCGATCAGGGTCGGGTTGGCGGAGATTTCCAGACATCCACACAGGTCAGCAAGAAATGTGAGTGTTAAATAGTGTTTGTTGATATGTCGTTTTTAAAACAATTTGAGTACAGTAACAGGAACTATCACCCTGAGCCGATGATTTGAAATTATGAATGAGGTGTCTGCTTTTCGATAACTAGGCGAATTTTGCGCACACGCTAGTTGGCAGAACCAAGATTTCTGTGATTTATAAGCGAGGGCAGCCAAAAACACGCCAAGACCAGAAATGTGAGGCTGGCTGCCAAGAGAAATTAAGACAAGAACGTTTATTTTTATATTTGACGCGTCATTATGTACTGTATTTGTTTAGTCCTTTTTTATGTGTATGTTTGTTTCTGGAGCCCTGCACCTCTGCTTTTTCTTCCTCCCATTTTCTTGTGTGTGTGTAGGCAGCTGGCTCCTTATCTGTGGGCCTTTCTCAAACCCCCCCCCACCCGAGCTGAGCCTGCAGCCTGTTTTCTGTGTTTTCTGTTCTCTGAGAGTGAATGTGCAGGTACAGTACCTTGTTTTTTGTGTCTGAGAAGTTGCTATTTTGGAGGTGTAACTGCATCTAAAAGGTTTTCCAGTTTGTTATTATTAGCTCACATGTATTAAGAAATACTTTGCACAAAAGGTTGTCCGTCTAAAGGCAAAATAGAGAGAAAGATAGACCTTTAGTCAATAGAAAAAATATGGCAGAATGAGTCGAGAGGAGCGAAGCATCTGATAAGTTTTTATTTTATTTTTCAGCTCAACCTTGGGATACAGCTGTGCCTGCGCCTCCCCCAGATAATTTGGCAAAGGCAAGCTTGGTTCATTGGGTTTGCTACTAAAGTTAATTAAATGTAGATGTCCAACCGTTCATTACTTTTGAAGGTTTACAAAAAATCGTTTAGTGGATCATGAGTTATTTTGCTAAGTGACAAAACAAACAGTTTCAGCTGTTTTATCCTTCATTATGAAATGTTAGTTTCAGAGCAGAAACTAACAACCTTCCCCCCCCCTCAATCCCTCCACCCACCCC
>JBBPBX010112138.1:0-10635 GCA_038048925.1 Garcialebias charrua
TTAGAGTAGTGTAAATGTAAACAGTAGTATTACATGTAAGCAGTAGTAATAAAAGTAAACAGTATTAATAAATGTAAACAGAGAATGTAAACAGTATTATGATTATAGGCAGTGATGTAATACAAACATTAGTGCAAGTATGAGAAGTAGTGCAAACTGTATGAGCACATGACCGAGAGCTTAGTGAATAAACCGTTTGATGACACAGAGTCCAGTGTTAAAATCTTTGTGTTGTGTGGTAATGTGTGAGAAAGTTTTAGTGTTAAGGCAGTTCAAATGGGAGGGGGGGCAGAGCAGGCAGAGTGTTTAGCATTCTGACTGCCTGATGAACAGAGCTGTCTCTCAGTCTGCTGGTTCGAGCCTGGAGACTCCTCAGTCTCCTCCCTGATGGCAGCAGTCTAAAGCGGCTGTGTAGTGGGTGTGTGGGATCACCTGCCATGCGGTTTCTTCTAACATAACGATATACATCTTTTTGCATTAATCAAACTTAAATTAATAAACATTTGTTCATTATTAGTATAGTTATGTCTTTCAGGATATAGGCCGAACACAAATAATTTTGGGTCCAAAATTATTTGTTTAGAAATGATTTTCTCAATTATATTTTTTACTTCTGTCCAAAATAACATAATTTCCCTGCAATACCACATACAATGTACCAGAGTACCTTTATCCTCCACACACTTTGAACAAACATCAAGTATCTCCCCATTGTATTTATTGAGGTCTACAGGAGTTATGTAAACCCGCATTAACCACTTGTATTGAATCATTTTTAAAGCTGTATTAATAGAGCTAGTGTGGGCCAGATTACATGCTATTTGCCAATCTTCCTCTGATAAGTCCATTATTATATCTTCATTCCAAGCATTAAAGGAGACCACATATAGGTATTTAAAATTTTTATGTTATGTCTGTGTGCTATCTTGACAATATTAATTCATTTTAATACACAAAATAATTCTTAGATAATTAATTATACCCTTTTTAATTCTGCCATTTTTAACTTTCGTTTTGAACGACCGGTTTCTTGAAGTCCACGCCCTTCAACGATCTGTTAACGCCCTCTGTAACAGCCAGTATCTGTAATGTGTTGTTGTTTTAAAATTAGCTCTTTTTTTATTACTCATTTGACTTACTGTTAGTGCTAGCTTAAGATAACTTACCGAAACCCGTCTGAGCGCGCCGCAATTTGCTGCTCCTTTTAGCATGAGACCACCCGAATCCGAAGCTAATGTTAGCTTGTTCCTCTTCCGGTGTTCGCCAGCTCCGCTCGTTGCACGCGGAGATTTTGGGAGTTATCGCTGTTCCAGTCAAGACAACAAAGTTCACCAAGTGTCTCCCGTAAATTAATCCGTAAGGAGAAGGTCCTCGCTGCTGCGAGGCTGCTGCGAGGCTGTACAGTTGAAGCTCCGCTCCATCGCGCCAGAAGAGGGTCCCGTTGCCGCTGGTCCCTACGCCGGGGGTCCGCTCGTTTAATTTTTGACGGCTGCGCGTTGGGAGCGATCGCAAATACACTAAAAATTGAACTAAAATATAAAAATAACAATTATACTTTATTTATAAAGCCATTTAAAAAAACACAGCTGCAACAAAGTGCTGTACACATGAAATTAAGAACATATAAACAAAAGATGAGATGAAATCATGAAAAACAACAGTCATGTGTTTAATACAGAAGTGGGTTGAGCCTAACCAGGGGTTGCTAGGTGAGGGGCTGGACTCAGGTTTGAGGTGATTGGCTACGGCCTGTGACGTCAATAACTGCAGGAAGTGTGAATCCTGGTGTATTTATCAAAAATAAATAAATCTACTTAGAGTAAATAAACCACTGGGTGCATTTTTTTGGCACAAGGACTGTTTTTTTATGAAGTAAATACCCAAAGTTGAGTAAAAAAAACATTAAAAAGTGAAATTTGCATCTGTGGTCCCCTTTAAGTCTATCCTGTGATCCTTCAAGCGAATGGGATGTTAATAAATGATAAAAATCTGATATAATACCTTTTTTTAAACTATCTTTTGTTAGCATTTCTTCTAAAGTTGACTTTAGAGGTTTTATCAGCACATTGTTCTGTGTTGTTTTTATAAAATTTCTGAGTTGAAGATATTTTAAAAAATGATTCTTATTTATATTAAATTTATTCTGTAACTCTTGAAAGCTCATTAGTGTGTCTGAGTTTGATTCATATAGATGTTCAATCATTTGGAGACCTTTATCCTTCCATTCTTTAAATGTTGAGTCCGCTCTACCAGGTAAAAAGAATTGGTTTCCCCACACTGGGCTGAATAAAGATAAATCATTCGATTCGTTTAGAATTTTTTTAACATCTCTCCATACTCTAATTGTATTTTTAAGAAATGGGTTTTTAGTTTGTTTCAGGAGCTTCAATATTGAATTGGAATACAAATATGCTGGGAGTGTTAATGTTAGATCTTGTGTTTCCATATCAGCCCAATGTGGAGAGTGTTTACTATAATAAAACATCATAGACCTAAGGTGTACAGCATAATAGTACCAGTGAAAATTAGGGCATTTCAAGCCTCCCCGATCATACGGGAGGTACAATAATGTTAAGCGTATTCTGGATTTCCTATTTTTCCATAAGAAACGTGTCATCATCTTTCTTATTTGTGGAAAGAATTCAGGAGGAGGTGGAAGGGCAACATTCTGAAACACATAGAGCACTTTTGGTAGTATATTCATTTTTAATAAATTTACTCTCCCAATCATAGATATTGGCAATGGCATCCATCTTTCTAAAGAATCACCTACTACTTTTAATATGTGTTTATAGTTAGTTGTGGATATCTGTTCTATATTTGATGAAATGTGTATTCCTAAATACTTAAATTCACTTACTATCTTAAACTGTTGTATTTCTGGAGTTATATTAATCTTTTCATTCTTATCAAGGAGTAACATTGAAGATTTGTTTTTATTTATTTTATATCCCGATATCTCACCATATTGTTTGATTATGTCCAGAATATGTGTTATTGAGCTACTCATTTTAGATACAAATAAAATAACATCATCTGCAAATAAAATAACATCATCTGCAAACAGGGAAATTCTGTGTTCATTGGATCCTACTTTGATTCCATAAATTTGCGGGTGTGAACGGATAGCAATAGCAAATGGCTCTATTGCCAGAGTAAATAACAAAGGTGACATTGGGCATCCTTGTCTGCATCCTCTACTGATCTTTATTGGTTTAGATATATTTCTGTTTGTTATAATTTCAGCTGAAGGGTTACAATATAATATTTTCACCCATTGGACAAACTTATTTCCACAATTAAACTTTTCCAATACCTGAATAAGGAATTCCCAATCTATCCTATCAAATGCCTTTTCGGCATCTAGCGATAGAAGAGCTGAATCTGGGGCTCCCTTATTATAATAAATTATATTTACCCCTGGTAAGGTCTATTCAGGGGTTCTGGAGAGGAGGGTCCGTCGGATAGTCGAACCTCGGATTCAGGAGGAGCAGTGTGGTTTTCGTCCTGGTCGTGGAACACTAGACCAGCTCTACACCCTCAACAGGGTCCTGGAGGGTGCGTGGGAGTTTGCCCAACCAGTTTACATGTGCTTTGTAGACTTGGAAAAGGCATTCGACCGCGTCCCTCGGGGGGTTCTGTGGCGGGTACTCCGGGAGTATGGGGTACCAGGCCCATTGATATGGGCTGTTAGGTCCCTGTACGACCGGTGTCAGAGCTTGGTCCGCATTGCCGGCAGTAAGTCAGGCTCGTTTCCGGTGAGAGTTGGACTCCGCCAAGGTTGCCCTTTGTCACCGATTCTGTTTATAACTTTTATGGACAGAATTTCTAGGCGCAGCCAAGGTGTTGAGAGGATCCGTTTTGGTGGCCTTAGAATCGCTTCTCTGTTTTTTGCAGATGATGTGGTCCTATTGGCTTCATCAGCTCGTGATCTACAGCTTTCGCTGGAGCGGTTTGCAGCTGAATGTGATGCGGCCGGGATGAGGATCAGTTCCTCCAAATCCGAGGCCATGGTCTTGAGCCGGAAAAGGGTAGCGTGCCCTCTCCGGGTCGGGGAGGAGGTCCTTACCCAAGTGGAGGAGTTTAAGTATCTCGGGATCTTGTTCACGAATGAGGGAAAACTGGAGCGTGAGATCGATAGGCGGATAGGTGCAGCGTCCGCAGTGAAGCGGGCGCTGTACCGGTCTGTCGTGGTGAAGAGAGAGCTGAGTCAAAAGGCAAAGCTCTCAATTTACCGATCGATCTACGTTCCCACCCTCATCTATGGTCATGAGCTTTGGGTTATGACCGAAAGAACAAGATCTCGGATACAAGCGGCTGAAATGAGTTTTCTCCGCAGGGTGGCTGGACTCTCCCTTAGAGATAGGGTGAGAAGCTCAGTCATCCGGGAGGGACTCGGAGTAGAGCCGCTGCTTCTCCACATCGAGAGGAGCCAGTTGAGGTGGCTCGGGCATCTGGTTAGGATGCCTCCTGGACGCCTCCCTGGTGAGGTGTTCCGGGCATGTCCCACCGGGAGGAGACCCAGAGGAAGACCCAGGACGCGCTGGAGGGACTATGTTTCTCGGCTGGCCTGGGAACGCCTTGGGATTCCCCCGGAGGAGCTGCTCCAAGTGGCTGGGGAGAGGGAAGTCTGGGCCTCCCTACTTAGGCTGCTACCCCCGCGACCCGACCCCGGATAAGCGGAAGAAGATGGATGGATGGATGGATATTTAATACTTGCCTCACATTGTGGAAGCCTTGCCTCCCTAATATGAATCCATTTTGATCATGATCTATTACTTTTGGTAAGATCTTTTGTAAACGTAATGCTAACAATTTAGATATTATTTTCAGATCTGCATTCAACAAACTAATTGGCCTGAAATTTTCACATGCATTTAATGGTTTATCTGGTTTCGGTAAAAGAGTAATCATGGCAGCGTTTAATGATGGGGAAGATAATTTGAGCTGAAGATTTCCTTAAACATATCTAGTAGTGGAGTTAAAAGTTTATCTTTAAAAATTTTGTATAAATCTATTGGGAGGCCATCAGGTCCTCCTCTTTTTCCTGATTTCATATTGTTGATAGCTTGTCCTAACTCTTCCTCTGTTATTTCTAAATTCAGGGTTTCCCTATCTCCTTCTGAAAACTTAGGTATATTTAAATTTGTTAAGAATTTATCTATTTTTTCTAATTTTATTTGTTCTTGTGCTTTATACAAATCCTCATAATAATTCTTAAACGCTATGTTTATTTGTTGTGGATCTTGTAAAGTTTGTTCATTTATTTTAATAGATGTAATTGGTTGCCTAAATTCTAACTGTTTTATTTGCCAAGCTAATAGTTTTCCTGTTTTATCTCCCTGTTCATAGAATGTTTGTTTAAGTCGTAGTAAGCTAGATGCGGCTCTTGATGCTGAATGTTTATTGTATTCTGCTCTTAAAATTAATAATTCCTTTTCCAGTTGTGGATCTTGTTTTTTGTTTATTTTCTCTTGTATTGTTTTTATTTTATTTTCCAACTGTATTCTGGTTTTTTCAGTTTGTTTTGTCTTGGAACCTGTATAGCTAATAATATGCCCTCTAAGAAAGGCCTTGAATGCTTCCCATCTTATACACGCTGACGTTTCAGTAGTATTAATCTGAAAAAATTCTTCTACTTGTTTCCTTAGGTATTTCACAAAGTTTTCATCTCGTAGCCATTTGTGTTGAAATTGCCATCATGGAGGATCTCTCTTTAGCTTATCATCTTTATAAACTAACCTGCACGGTGCATGATCCGAAATAACTATATTTTCATAGGAACATTCTGGGATTTTATACTGTAATTCTGTAGAAATTAAATAATAGTCTATTCTAGAGTAGGTTTTGAAAGTACTTGAATAGCATGAGTATGCTTTGTTAACTAAGTTTCTTTCTCTCCATTCATCACGTAACTCTAGCTCCCTCATCATAGTTTTTATTGCTGTTCTACAGTTATTATGTGATTGATCTGTTCCTGTTGACCTGTCCAAATTCGGATTTAGTGTGCAATTAAAATCTCCGCCCATTATATGTAACCCTTTAAGTGATGTTAGTGTGAGGAGTATATCGTTATAAAATTTATTATCATCTACATTTGGATCATATATATTAGTTAAAATTAGCATTTCTGACATTAAATAGCCTTGAAGTATTAGCTATCTTCCTCTTTTATCATTTGCAATGGTACCGATTTGTGAACTAAAGTCATTACCCCTCTAGACTGAGAAGTGTATGGTGCCGTATAAATGTTGCCCTTCCACCTCCTTTTCACCTTTAACAAGTCCTCATCAAGAAGATGTGTTTCTTGGAGGAACACAATTTTTGAATCCATTTCCTTTAATCTGTTCATAACTTGTTTAACTTTTTGAAGACGCTGAAGACCTCTGCAGTTCCATGAAATAAAATTAAACTTTACTGTTTGAGACATACTGTAATAAAATTAGTCCATTAAACAAATTTTCATTGTCTGAGACACAACAACAACAAAAAAAAATGTTAAATCGCACATCCATCACACACAACTCCACTAAATACTGTACAAAACATAAACATCCCTCCCCGTTCCAACCCCCCCTTCCAGGGTTGAGAGAATCCCACCCGCTTCCATTGTGTCTCCCGTTATAGCTAGACACCAATCCACACCTAGTGAGGATCAGTACCACCACTCTTTGCTTATCTGCAACAACTTCCCCCGCTACTGCCTAGAATTGAAAATAATAATAATAATAAAAATAAAAATCAATAATAATAATAATAAGTAAATATTAGCGCATATACACCCGTGTGTCCACATATTTGCATAATACTTATACTGTACTTATCTATATATATATACATATATACTTATGTATACATATATATACATACATTTACTCATACCCCTCTTTATTATCCTTTGTACTCTCCCTTTAAAAAAACTTTATGGACATTTTAACTTTGATATTTCCCATATTTTTAAAGCTTGAATTAGTCATTTGCTCATGTAGCGTTTGTTAAAAAAAATAATAATAATAATAATAAAAAAATAATAAAAAAAAAAAAATTATAATTGAAAAAAATAATAACAATTTATAATTCTAACCACTGTTCACTCATGTTTAGAGCCTATTCAGTTAACTAACTTATACCCTATGCATCACTTTAAGCTTCTATTTATTCAAAAACCCTTATATATTATATAATTAACCAAATATATTCACTGCATTGCCCAGTAAAGAAATAAATAGATAAGTAATATTTACATATTTACTGTAATACTAAACTATAAGTACAGTATATCAGTCAATGTCAAAACTTTACTTTTCAGATTCTTTTCATTTTTTTTTTCCTTTCTACATACCATCCGTGTCCTTTTTTTTTCCCCCTCTTCAAGGCTTTGCATGCTTTGAGTCTTCCTGAATTTCTTTTATAAACTTGCTTGCGTCCTCAAAAGATTTAAATGTCAATGTTTTATTTTTAAATGTCACCAAAAGTGTTGCAGGATGAATTATTCCATTTCGAATGCCCAATTTACGTAGTTGATCTCGAATTGGGTCAAACTTTTTCCGAAGTTGGTGAAGCCCCGGGCCAAATCTGGGTAAAAACGGACCTGTTGTTCTTTATAATATATATCCTTCTTCGTTCGTGCTGCTCTCATGACCCCTTGCTTCTCACAAAGATTCACAAACCTCATCATCAGGGTTCTGGGTCGAACAGCGCCGTCCGTCCTCCGGCCCAGTCTGTAGGCGGACTCCAGGCTCACCTTGGCCTGCAGGCCCTCCGAGGCCTGCGCCGCGTCGTTCCCCACCGCCTCAGGAATCCACCGCTCCAAAAAAGCACATAGGTCAGAGCCCTCTGCGCCCTCCGGAAGACCCACGAGCCGTAAGTTGCTTGAACGAGCTCTTGTTTCCAAATCCATTAATTTATCTCCCATCGATTTGTTGTTAGCCTGTAAGGTGCTAACGTTAGCTCGTAGCTTAGCCACCTCATCCTCTGCAAAGGAGATGCGGTCTTCTGTTTGTGAAACCCGCTCGTTATAGTCTTTCATCTCCTGCTTCATGTTTTTTAGTGTTTCCAACACTCCATCGAGTTTAGAAGAAAATTCAGTTCGTAGTGTTGTTATTGCAGATAGGATTTGGTCAAACTTACTGCTTTCTGGGTCGCTTTCTCCTTCCTGTTCCGCCATGTTTCTGTTAGCTTTCCGGGCTTCACTACGAAGGTTGTGGTCAAACAACGTAGTTTGTTTAGTCGTATCGCTTTTCCCTTTGTTTGTTTTAGTTTGGTTAGGCATTATTCCTCAGAATGTCTCCCTTTTTTCTGCATTTATCGCAGTGGACAGCTGTTATCTTAACATATTAGGGCAGTAGCTACGGAGGGAAGCTGCATGCGTCTGCTCAAGCAGCTGCCATAATCGGAAGTCTCTCCATTTACCATTTACCATTTACCAATCTACCCTTTTCCGGCTCAAGACCATGGCCTCGGATTTGGAGGAACTGATCCTCATCCCGGCCGCATCACACTCGGCTGCAAACCGCTCCAGCGAAAGCTGTAGATCACGATCTGATGAAGCCAATAGGACCACATCATCTGCAAAAAACAGAGAAGCGATTCTAAGGCCACCAAAACGGATCCTCTCAACACCTTGGCTGCGCCTAGAAATTCTGTCCATAAAAGTTATGAACAGAATCGGTGACAAAGGGCAACCTTGGCGGAGTCCAACTCTCACTGGAAACGAGCCTGACTTACTGCCGGCAATGCGGACCAAGCTCTGACACCGGTCGTACAGGGACCTAACAGCCCATATCAAAGGGCCTGGTACCCCATACTCCCGGAGTACCCCCCACAGAACCCCCGAGGGACGCGGTCGAATGCCTTTTCCAAGTCCACAAAGCACATGTAAACTGGTTGGGCAAACTCCCACGTACCCTCCAGGACCCTGTTGAGGGTGTAGAGCTGGTCCAGTGTTCCACGACCAGCACGAAAACCACATTGCTCCTCCTGAATCCGAGGTTCGACTATCCGACGGACCCTCCTCTCCAGAACCCCTGAATAGACCTTACCAGGGAGGCTTAAGAGTGTGATCCCCCTATAGTTGGAACACACCCTACGGTCCCCCTTTTTGAATAGGGGAACCACCACCCCAGTCTGCCAATCCAAGGGAACTGCCCCCGATGTCCACGCGATATTGCAGAGTCGCGTAAGCCAACACAACCCCACAACATCCAGAGCCCTAAGGAACTCAGGGCGAATCTCATCCACCCCCGGAGCCCTGCCACCGCGGAGCTTTTTAACCACCTCAGTGACCTCAGCACCAGAGATTGGAGAGCCCGACCCAAAGTCCCCAGGCTCCGCTTCCTCAGTGGAAGACGTGCCAGTAGGATTGAGGAGGTCTTCGAAGTATTCTGCCCACCGACTCACAACATCCCGAGTTGAGGTCAACAGCACGCCATCCCCACCATAAATGGTGTTGGTCGCGTACCGCTTTCCCCCCCTGAGATGCCGGATGGTGGACCAGAATCGCCTCGAAGCCGTATGGAAGTCATTCTCCATGGCCTCTCCGAACTCCTCCCACGCCCGAGTTTTTGCCTCAGCAACCACCCGAGCCGCATGCCGCTTGGACTGTCGGTACCTATCTGCTGCTTCCGGGGTCCCACAGGCCAAAAAGGCCCAATAGGACTCCTTCTTCAGCATGACAGCATCCCTCACCGCCGGTGTCCACCACCGGGTTCGAGGGTTGCCACCACGACAGGCACCAACAACCTTGCGGCCACAACTCTGATAAGCTGCCTCGACAATAGAGGCGCGGAACATGGCCCACTCGGACTCAATGTCCCCCGCCTCCCTCGGAACGTGTTCAAAGCTCTCCCGGAGGTGGGAGTTAAAGCTCCGTCTTACGGGAGACTCTGCCAGACGTTCCCAGCAGACCCTCACAATACGTTTGGGTCTGCCAGGTCTGACCGGCATCCTCCCCCACCATCGGAGCCAACTCACCACCAGGTAGTGGTCAGTTGACAGCTCCGCCCCTCTCTTCACCCGAGTGTCCAAGACATGCGGCCGCAGATCAGATGAGACGACAACAAAGTCGATCATCGAACTGCGACCTAGGGTGTCCTGGTGCCAAGAGCACATATGTACACCCTTATGCCTGAACATGGTGTTCGTTATGGACAATCCATGACGAGCACAGAAGTCCAATAACAGAACACCACTCGGGTTCAGATCAGGGGGGCCGTTCCTCCCAACCACACCCCTCCAGGTCTCACTGTCATTGCCCACGTGAGCGTTGAAGTCCCCCAGTAGAACAAGGGAGTCCCCAGGAGGCGCACTCTCCAATACCCCCTCCAAGGACTCCAAAAAGGGTGGGTAATCTGCGCTGCCGTTTGGCGCATAGGCACAAACAACAGTCAGAGCCCGTCCCCCCACACGTAGGCGAAGGGAGGCTACCCTCTCATTCACCGGGGTGAACCCCAACGTTTATTTACAGTGCAGGAATAAACTGGTGACTGGGCTGCGGAGAGAGACAGGATGAGTTTCTTGGCTCAAAAATGATGGTCCAGTGATTAATTATTTTCCTCCTTCCTCTAGGTCACATCTTCTGCAAATACGGCGTCCATTTCCATTGCTATGCTGATGACACACAGCTCTACTTGTCAT
>JBBPBX010112139.1:0-10635 GCA_038048925.1 Garcialebias charrua
TAAGAAAGATTTTATGGTACTATTACCAACTGTATCCCTTATTCAGCAGATAAAATAACAAATAAATGAATTGGCTCAGTCAAGCATTTTGTTAGTTTGTTGTTGCTGTGTGTTTAGCTTTTGTTCTTCTTTATAGGTTTCCTAAAGATAGTGTTAGGAAGAGAAACTGGGAAGTTGCGCTGAGGAGGGAAGGCTTTTCAGCCAGTTCATCTTCAGCACTCTGCAGCAAGCATTTCAAACCAGAAGACTTTGACAGAATGGGTCAGACAGTGCGGCTCAAAGATGGAGCTGTTCCTTCTGTCTTTAGTTTCCCTGCTCACCTTCAAAAGGTATTTATGTTAAAATAGTTTGGAAGATAAATGAATGCTGTGCTATTGCACTTTTTCTGAATGTGAAGGAGTTTATTTGTTTTGTAATGTGACTAAAAATTATCTTTTACTTTAGCCTGTTTCTACCAGAACAACAGAGACATCAAAGAAGGCTCAAGAAGCTCTCTCTATTTTTCAGGCATTATTAAGGTATGTACAACAATTTTCAGTTTTTTAAATTTTGTTTCACCATTGTTACTTGTTGCTTTCACATTTTTAATGATGTTGATGATTCCTGAACAGCTTCAGCAACAGCAGTACATCTGCACTTATCGCTTTAGCCAAGATCACTTGGAACTTCTCGTCAATTCCATCAGGGCATCAGGTGGTCATTTCTTTCTTTTTTTCACTTTGGTTTGTTTGTATGCATGCATGTATGTCACATTGTTTACAGTGTTGTAATTACATCATTAGTTTTTCTTCTTTAGGATAAAATTAATTCTAACTCGGTGAAATCTGACTGTGTTGAGTCTGTTTATTCATGTTTTCTCAGGGGGCTGGAACAATAACCCTTCAGCTGGGCAGTTTGAAGCCATTTTTCGTCATCTGATGGTGCGGTGTGGGGTGTCTCCAAGTGGATCAGGAAATGTGGCAGTACAGGATGCAACTGTGTTTCTGCTCTCGAACTGTCATCTTCTCCCACAGCAGAAGTAACCGAAGAGCTACCATCGCCATTTGCAAATACTTGTGCAATTGTGCGTGACCACACTCATCTGTCGACACGCTTCGGTGGTCTTGTTGACAATGCAATTGTCTACATCTCGGGGTTTGTGGTCCGGAAAATCTTAAAGAAGCTTGTGTGTGACGTATGCCGTGGTAGCTTGGTATCTGATGCTGTACCTACATCTTTTGACCAGAGCTACCACTTACTTAAACTAAGAAACAAAGGGGGTCTAATGATACCATCTGCAGGGACTTTGAGGGTAGTCAGGTCAGCTGAACGTTTCATCCGCCAGTCTGTGTCCAGGCAAGCTGTCAGTTTGTCCTATATTGATCAGTTTGTACGGGCTGATGTTGGAGCTGAGGATGTGTTCTGTCTGGGTGAGCACATTCAGGAAACAGTGTGGAATAGACAATCATCACTATGTGTTGATGTCCCTTGTCGTTTCTGTGTTCCATAAATTAAGACTGCACCACATTGCCAAACTGAAAACACCACAATTACAGAGTGGCAACACAAGAAAAAAAAACGTGCAAAACCATTCTTTTTAAAGGCTTTTAGTGCCTTACTAGGAAAAAATGTATATACCGGTAGTGTATATAATGTGTATGTGTGTTGTTGAAAATCTTTGTTGGCTCCAAATAGCCTAAAAACTAATAAAAAATGAGAGGCTATGTTAATTTTTTATATTCTTTGTGGTCCTGGGGGGGGAGGGTGTGTGAATTCATTCATTATAATTCATATAATATAAAGTGTAACATAAATTACTTATTAAAGGGGCAGATTTTTCTCTTCTCTCAGCTGCTTTTCATTTCATTGTATTTGCATTTTATTTTTATTGTACATATAATCTTTTGACAATAGTAATTTCATTTCAAAACAAACAAATTCACATACAAAAAATACATATCAAATAAAATGAAAGGTAGCAGAAAGGAGAAAAAATCTTATACAGGTATCTGCCCCATTAAAAAAATATATTGACTATAATAATAATAGTTTCAAATAATAACAAAACAAAATCTTCCAGCTCCTAAACAGCAGCTCTTATAAATACAAATCATAGAATTTCATATTTCTTTTAATAATTTTTTATCATTATTACAAATTAATAGAGCCAGTGTTTTTACAATCACTATTCAGAGTATTCCATAATCGTATTCCTTGGACTGAAGTACATCTGTCCTTTAAATTTATTTGAATTTTAGGTTTTAAAAACATTAATCCCTTCAGATTGTAACTACGTTCCCTCTTAACAAAATGTGATTGGATGTTCAAAGGTAATATATTTTTATGAGCATTATACATAACCTGCAAAATATTATAATTAACTAAATCATAAGACTTCAATAATTTCAACTGATAACGTAATGTATTTTGATGGGTGACTGTAGTGTTTTCTAGTTATATATACTGTATACAGTAGTTATATATATAGTTACATATATGCTTATCTGAATATATATATATATACATATATATATATATATATATATATATATATATATATATATATATATATATATATATAATTACATTATCTGAATATGTATACATAATGTGTGTGTGAATAAATTGCATCTTTTGTTGTGCCTTGCTAAACGGTCCGTGTATCTTTTGGTCATTGGATTTTGGTTTTCAAAACAAAATCGAAAATCGAAAAACGGATGGTTTTTTGTTTTTTCGTTTCAAAAACAAATAATGAAAATCGAAAAACGGATGTTTTTTTGTTTTTCCGTTTTTAAAACGAAATTAGAAAAACGGAATTGCTAAAAATAAAAAAAGGGGAACGTTTTGGTTTTTGATTAAACCAAAGACGAGCTTTTATTTTGTTAATTGAACACGGGAGTTTATGGCGGAACCGGAAATAAACTCCCGGTGCTGTGCGAATTTCTGTTCCCCCGTGAGAATCTGAGCTGCGTGAAGCTGACACTCCACCCACGTCAAACCAGCAATAACGGAGCGCTAACCATTCATACTATTTACTTTAATTTTTGACGTGTGTGAGGTGTCAGCTTGATGCAGCTGAGAATCTGTTCCCCCTGTGTCGGGCGCGCGCACTGCAACCATGTGTCGGGAGCGCGCACTGCACCCGAGAGGCAAATCCGACCGTCTTCAAGGCGCATCTGAAAGATCTCTGTGAAACGAGTCCACACACTATCTTGTCACGGTTATAACTCATTTTAATACTCCTGGTGATAAATAAATAAATATAAACCCTCCACTAACAAAATAAACCTGGTCTTGTGTGGGGTGTTATAACCTAGTTTTTTTTTTTAAATCGCTGACAGAATCTAGATTTGGTCATGTAACCTGCCAAATACAAATTTTAATAACTTCCTGCAAAGATAAGTGTAGGCTTTCTGGTAGGCTAAATCTCGTTCAAATTAAAAATGACTGGAGAAAAATTATTTCTAGCTGCTATTTTTGTTAGTTAATGTCTGTTTTTTCCATTATTTGAGAGAAAAAATGATTTTAGAAATAACAAAGTCAGAGAATTTTATTGTCATTTGCATCACGTGGTACATGTGATGAAACGAGATTATGTACACAGGGTCCCAGTTACATCCAACAATAAAATGTAAGAGAAGAACAGTAATAACATCTAAGATATGAACTAAGAAAAACATCAACTAAAAATACACTAAATAAAAAATACACGCAGCACTAATATAATAGAAAACCATTACTCCACACAGCAGCTGTGTGAGCAGATGTGCACAATGAACATAGCAACATGAAACAGATCAGCAGCAACAAGAAACAGATCAGCAGCAACATGAAACAGATCAGCAGCAACATGAAACAGATCAGCAGCAACATGATGTGATATTTCACAGTGATTATTCTGGTTATTTATTCATGAGTCTAACAGCCTCAGGGTAGAAGCTGTTCCTCAGTCTAGTGGTTCTACACTTGATGCTCCTCAACCTCCTTCCTAAGGGGAGTGGGGCAAAGAGTGTGTGTGCTGGGTGAGTGAGGTCTTTCATGATGCAGGTGGCTCTCTTCCTGCATCTGGAGGTGTAAATGTCTGTGATGGTGGGGAGACTGACTCCAACATCTTCTGTGCAGCCTTCACCACTCTCTGTAGAGCTTTCCTCTCTGCAACTGTGCAGCCTCCATGCCACACGTTGATGCTGGAGCACAGGATGCTCTCCACTGCACACCTGTAGAAGGAGGTGAGAACTGGGCTGCTCAGACCAGCTCGTCTCAGCCGTCTGAGGAAGTAGAGTCTCTGATGACCTTTCTTGATCAGGCTGGTGGTGTTGTTGCTCCAGCTGAGGTTATCATTCAAGTGTACACCCAAGTACTTGTAGCTGGAGACCACTTCCACTGCAGATCCTCTTATGTTCAGTGGGGTGTGGGTGTGTTTGTTCCTGTGAAGTGGATACATATTTTTAAAAATCTATTATAAAAAGCAGTGTTTGAGTTGTTACACTGTTTAATATATAATTGCCAGATTCACTCACATGTTGTCGCAACTGATGGTAAGGCTGGTGCACCTCTCTTAAGACCCTACCGACTCTGGTTTCTCCAGCATGTATCCCAATAGATGACAAGTATCCCGTCATAAATTTCCGTCCGTAGGATGGTCCTGTCTAACACACACACAAATGTAAAATGTTATCTGATGTACTGCGGTCAAACCAGTCAACATTAGTTCTCTCTTAAAGATTTGTGTGGCTCATACATGGTGCATTACAATAAGAGAAACAGCAAGTGCCCCTGCAGTCAAAAAACAATGAGAGAAAATGAGATGCATACAGTATTTATAAACAATATACAATTATGCCATACTTATTACTTTCACATACCTATAATATATCAAGAATAAATATGTCAGTTTTAGATTTTGTATAAAAGAGCAAAGTCAAAGTACCTCAAAATGCCTCTTTCAGTTTGCTTATGACCTCTAGTCAAAATTCACATTTCATGTTCAGTGTTACAAAGAAGAAGTTAATATTTATTTCTTTGATGGCTGTTACTATTTTTTCCTGAAAAGGTGTTTACGATATATATATATATATATATATATATATATATATATATATATATATATATATATATATATATATATATATATGTATATATGTGTGTGTGTGTGTGTGTGTGTGTGTGTGTGTGTGTGTGTGTGTAAGCATATATACACACACACTTTTGTTTAATCAATCAACATTTTCAATAGAAGTTATAGATAAGCAAACTGAAATTAGCATTTTGAAGTACTTTGAATTGCTGTTTACCCCAAAATCTAAATTAAAACTATGACATATTTATTCTGGATGTATTATAGGTACGTGAAGGTAATAGGTACGAGATAAATGTACATTGTTAATAATTATGCCTCTCTCATTATTTTATATATTTTTTGGCCTGCAAGAGGACCCCTGCTGGTCCATTACTGTAACGCACCATGTTTACACAATGCCTAGAGAAAGCTAACGTCAGCTAGCTTGTATTTACAAGTTTCGCTCATTTTATCGCAGTATATTGTCCATAAACTTTGATACATACTTGGAAAACTGAAGAAAGTACAGCACGTTCCAAATCGGCGTCCAACTCGTTGTTGTGTCTTCGCAAGTTTTGCTCCATACAAAACCTTCTGACACTCATTACCGAGTAATGTGGAGCTCCATGGCGACGCAAAACATTACTGATTTCAGAGTGTGGTTTCCTCTCTCAAAAAGTTCGATAATCAATGCAGAAAACGGTTCAAGTGCAGCCATTGCCATTTAGGAATGTTTTGTTTTTATTCCGTCTTCATCTGCTGTAAAAAAATATATATATATTTGGCGACTTCCGGTACGTCATTTCCGGTATCGCTACAAATTAAAACAACAACCGTATTTACGCAAAAACCAAATCGAACCCTTTTTTTATTTTTCGCAATTCCGTTTTTCTAATTTCGTTTTAAAAACGGAAAAACAAAAAAACATCCGTTTTTCGATTTTCGATTTTGTTTTGAAAACCAAAATCCAATGACCAAAAGATACACGGACCGAAAATATTGTCCACAAGTGATTTCAGCAGCATGTGGTGGTTGAGGCCAGTGTTCCTTTAACAGCTGTTTCCTCTTGCTCACATCTGTTTGACAGAATCAAAGGAGTGAAATAGTTAGAAATGTGTTCCAGTTTGATCCACGTGAAGTTGAAGAATTCAAAGTGAAAGAATTCAACAAGAGCCTCAACAGTCTTCTACTCTCCATCATGTTCAGCCTCTGGATTGAGACGTTTCAAACTGAAAAGTTCATTTCCTTTGGCTTCCAATGATTTTAGCAGCTCAAGTCTTTTTTCATTGACTCCTTTAAGAATAGATTTGGACTTGTTCTTAAATGTTGTGTTTGAACACCTTCACTTTGTTGTTTTATGGATGTTATTTTGGAGTTTGTTGTTCAGCACATTGGTCAACTCTTGTTGTTTAAATCTGCTTTATTAATAAAGTTGATCTCATTTGATTCATGGATCAGCCTGTATTCTATATTTATACAACATGTAATGATGTTACACAACTAGTTGATGTTTTTCTAAGAGAATGGCTGAACTTTAGGACTTGATGACAGTTTTTCTACCTGATTGTTGTTTATTTGATGAAGAAATGTGATTTGATGTCTCTGTGATTTAAATGTGTCTGGAATGACAAAAAGAAAAAAGAACTTGAACAAGTTTCTGTCCACAGTCACACTGACTAAAGCTGACATTAAAGCTGGTCAAACTTTGCTCGGCGGCTCCTCTCATCACTCCGTCCTGGAGTTTATTGCTGAAGGCTGTTTTTGTCCAAGTGGACAAATGTCTGAGCCTGAAGACCAAGGAGACAGCAGCTGTTCAGATCCTGAACAAGGATCCAGATGTTTCCAGGACTCTGATAAAGAGCTTGATCCCAGACGTGTGTTCATGAAGATTCAACACTTTTCTTTCTGCTCTGCTTGAAGATTCACCACAAGCTGCTCATCTTTCATGACATCACCTGTGACTGAGCACCCTGTGACTGAGCACCTGTGGAGGAAGTGGACGCGGGCACACCTTGGCTGCCGCAGCTCCTCGTACTTTTTTCTTTTTGAAGCCTTTTTTTATTACTTTCTGCTGTTTTTTTCACCGAGCCTTGTTGGACATTTCTACCTTTCTCGATTGCAGAGTGCGACAGGCGTAAGCCTGTGTACAGCACCTGTACAAGCTGACGCGGACATTTCTACCTTTCTTTGAACCTTTCTACCTTTCTTGAACGCAGAGTGCGGCAGGCGCAAGCCTGTGTACAGCACCTGTGTGAACGGACGCGGACATTTCTACCTTTCTTTGAACATTTCTACCTTTCTTTGAACATTTCTACCTTTCTGTGATTAAGTTTTGTGTTTTAGTTAGTTAGTTTTAGAGCAACTGTCTTTTCTGACTGCGTTGTGGATCTGCAAACATTATAAGTTGCCGGTCAAAGCAGATGACCGCTTGTCCTGAGCCTGGGTCTGCTAAAGGTTTCTTCCTTCTAAAAGGGAGTTTTTCCTTTCCACTGATGCCATTGTGCTTGCTCAGGATGGGAGACCATGGCGAAGCCAAGATTTGACTTGTTTGCTGGATTCATTAGATAGCAAACTTTACTAGTCAAACCGGAATTTTAATAGTAGGAGCTGCTAGCTCCCGCTAGCTTCAACACGAATTTAGCTTCGAGAACCACGTAGCTGCACTTATTGTTCGCTTACCTGCTTCCTCTTTCAAATTCCTGTGTCCTTTGGACTGTTCTGGACTCTCTCCTGTACTCCTTCAAGGTAATGTTCGTTCGAGTTACATGTCTCTGCTTCTTGTATATCTTTTTCGGAGCCGTGGGCCTGCTGCTAGCGGCTAGCTCTGTGCTAGCCTCCACCGGCTCGTGGATGTTGACGTATTCCGCTTCGCAGTTGTTTGAACTTAACAACTGCTCCATTCCTCTTTCTATTTCCACCATCAAACAACTGGGACTTCTGCGTAGACCTCGTTACATCCATAGAAGCTCTCGAAGGAAAACCGTTTATTCTCAAGCGAACTCGGATTCGATTAGTGCTGCCTGGGCTGAAAGACGTGTCGCACCTCGATGGCGTCATCAGAACGCTGCGTCTGTAGGCCTTTGTAGTCCACTGCGCACGAAGTGGCGAGGAAAACGTGGAGTGGACTTCAGTCTGCTTAAACCGGTTCAAAAAGCTCCTATTCCAACTGGTATTAAATTAGAACTTTTCAATGTGCAGTCACTATCCAACAAGTCATGTTTAATTCATGATCACATTCTGGAGAAGAACTTGGACCTCATGTGTCTTACAGAGACGTGGCACCAACCAGATGTGTTCAGTTCTCTGAATGAGGCGTGTCCCTCTGGATACAGTTATCTGCAGAGAGCCCGCAGCACTGGCCGCGGTGGTGGTCTGGCGGTAATTTATCGCAGTAATTTAAAATTGTCTCATCTGTCTTCTCAGGACTTTTCTTCTTTTGAATGTCTGGCTTTCAGCTTCAAAGCCCCACTCCTGATGAATGTTATATTAATTTATAGACCTCCCAAACCGCATGTTTCATTTAACTCAGAGATGCATGACCTCCTCACTTTTTTCTGCACCTCCCCTGTGAAGACTATTTTTCTTGGCGACTTAAATATCCACGTGGACAATTCTTCTTCACCTCTGGCAACAGATTTTAAGTCTCTTCTGGACTCTCTTAATCTCACTCAACATGTTGACGCCCCTACGCACAGCAGGGGGCATACTCTGGATTTGGTGATTACAGACACTGTACTCATCAATAACTTATCTGTATATGACCTGGGTGTCTCAGACCACAGGGTCATCTCCCTGGAAGTGCCTTCATCTTCGCCTGCTTCAAACCCAAAACGACCCATCCAGTTCCGTGACCTTAAAAACATTTCCCCTGATGTTCTGTCTGCTGATCTTCACACCCTGACCGCTGTCAATCATCCTTCTGCAGATGACTCTGTGGATTACTACAACCAATCTCTTCGGGAGCTCCTGGACCTACACGCCCCCTTGAAGACAAGACTGGTGTCTTTCTCGCGTTCAGCCCCTTGGTACACTGATGAGCTGCGCAAGATGAAGGCAACTGGCCGTGCTATTGAGAGACGTGTAAAATCATCTGGTCTCTCTGTGCATAAGCAGGCATATAAAGAACATCAGAAAGCGTACGCCTATTCTCTTAAAGAAGCACGCTCCAAATATTATTCTAACATCATCAACACCTGCCCTGGAAACTCTAAACAGCTCTTCTCCACAATCACTCGTCTGCTTAATCCCATTAAGCAAACTCTTGAGGACTCTGCTCAAAAATGCGACCTGTTTCTTTCATCTTTTAAAACCAAAGTTGACACTATCAGATCTCAGCTCCACAACCTCCCCGTTCTCAGTGTGCCACCCACCCGTCTGCATTCTGGGACCCTAAACAGCTTTGACGAAGTTGTTCAGAGTGAGGTGGAGGCCATCATCAAGAAAATGAAGCCTTCATCCTGCGCCCTGGATCCTTTCCCCTCGTCTCTCATAAAAACCAATCATTCTGCAATAGGCCCACTTATCACTCAAATAATAAATCAGTCTCTACAATCTGGTCATGTTCCACTGCCTCTAAAAACCGCCATCATTAGGCCTCTTCTGAAAAAATCTAATTTGGATCCCGACATTTTTTCTAATTACCGCCCAATTTCACACCTCCCTTTTCTGTCTAAAGTGCTGGAAAAAGCTGTTGCTGCTCAGCTGCAGGATCACCTACAACAACACTCCCTGTATGAGAAGTTCCAGTCTGGATTCAGGGCAGCTCACAGTACAGAGACTGCATTGCTGAGGGTTACCAATGATGTCCTCTTGGCTGCTGACACTGGCTCTCCCTCCATCCTTGTCCTCCTTGACCTCACTGCAGCCTTCGACACTGTGGACCATAGTATCCTCCTCCACCGTCTTCATGTGGAGGTCGGTCTCTGCGACACCGTCCTGGACTGGTTCAAATCTTTCCTCTCCAATAGGCTGGAATGTGTTAGTCTTGGCAACGCCACGTCCCAGACAGTCTGTGTCTCCTGTGGTGTCCCTCAGGGGTCGGTTCTGGGGCCCCTGCTGTTTTCCCTTTACATGCTGCCTTTAGGTCAAATTATTAATCAGTTCAACATTTCTTTTCACTGTTATGCCGACGATACACAGCTTTACATCAGGACTGGAGCATCCTCATCTTCCACCTTGTCATCTCCATCTTCACTCACTGCCCTCTCTGCCTGCCTGGAGGCAATTAGGGCATGGATGAATCAGAACTTTCTTCAATTAAACTGCTCCAAGACTGAGGCCATACTGATTGGCACCCCTCACCAGGTACAAACATCTCCTATAACAAGACTTTCCTTTTCTGGACAAGACATCCCCCTCTCCACCTCTGTTACTAATCTTGGAATAAAAATGGACTCCAATCTTACATTTGAAAATCACATTAAGCATCTGTTTAAAACTTGCTTCTTCCATCTTCGAAACATCTCCAGACTTCGCCCATCCCTAACTTTTTCCGATGCTGAGAAGCTCGTCCATGCTTTTGTCTCCTCCAGGCTCGACTACTGCAACTCCCTGTTTATTGGAATCCCTGGCAAAAACCTTCAGAAACTTCAATATAT
>JBBPBX010112141.1:0-10634 GCA_038048925.1 Garcialebias charrua
AGATGGAGGGGCTTAGTCCAAGTGTAGATAGTTTGTCTATCAGAGTTTGGGGGATCATGGTGTTGAAGGCAGATGTGAAGTCCACAAAGAGCAGACGCACGTATGAGTCCTTCTGATCCAGGTGGGTGAGAGCAGTGTGGACCACAGAGGAGATGGCGTCCTCTGTTGATCGGTTCTCGCGGTATGCATATTGATGAGGGTCCTCGCTGATGTTGACGGTTGTCTTGATGTGGGACATGACCAGTTTCTCAAAACATTTAGCGACTATCGGGGTGAGAGCCACCGGTCTATAGTCATTCAGACCAGTCACTGTGGAGCTTTTTGGGACTGGGATGATGGTGGCAGTCTTCAGGCAGGTGGGAACTGACTCCAGTGAAAGTGAGGTGGTGAAGACGTCAGCCAGCACCTCACAGAGCTGGTCCGCACATTCCTTCAGAACTTTCCCTGGGATGTTGTCTGGACCCGTAGCTTTATGAGGGTTGATCCTTCTGAGACTACCTCTCACTTCTGCTGCGGTCACTTTGAGGTGCTCCTCGTCTGGTGATGAGGTGAGTCTGGTGCTAGCTGGTCTGTTTGGATCTTCAAAACGTGCATAAAACTTATTGAGGGCATCAGGCAGGGATGGGTCCCTGGGGCATTGTTTGCTTTTGCCCTTGTAGTCTGTTAAGCATTTGATGCCCTGCCACATGCTCCGTGGATCATGTGAGATGAACTGACCCTCGATCCTCTGTGCATACGCGGCTTTGGCCTTCTTTATGCCATCATCCAGTTCTCTCCTGCACTTTCTCAACTCCTCAGTATCTCTAGACTTGAATGCAGTGTCCCTGGCTGCCAGCAGGGTGCGGACATCCTTATTTAGCCAGGGTTTTTGATTGGGGTAAAATTTAACATACTTTCTTATGGATACATTTTCAGCACATGTACTGATGTAACCCAGGACTGAGGAAGCATAAAGTTCCAGGTCAACTGAACTTCCATTCGTAGCTGCCTCTTTGAAGACAGACCAGTTTGTGTTTTCAAAGCAGTCTCTTAGCATGGGGGAACTATCTTGGCGCCACAATGTGATCTCTCTTTGTTCCGGCTTGGAACGTCTGAGTGGGGGTAGCTGTCTAGGGACCAATAACAGGGAGCGATGGTCGGAAGCCCCGAGCGGTGGGCGTGGCTTCGCCGTGTACGCCCCCTTCACATTCGTGAAGACTTGGTCTAGCGTCTTATTTCCTCGTGTTGCTGTGAAAACGTGCTGATTGAAGGTTGGAAGGATGACACGTAAATCCACATGATTGAAGTCCCCGGAGACAATGAAAAACCCCTCAGGATATTTACACTGCAGCGAGGTGAGTAAGTCATGAATTTCTCCCTGGGCGTCGTTGGCATTAGCATCGGGTGCTATGTAAACAGCGCTTATTATTATCGCTGAATAGTCGCGGGCATAGGCGTAGATCCTGGGGGGGTCGGGGGGGTCCGGACCCCCCCAATCTTGGGGAAATATAGATCTGTCCCCCCCAATAATTCAATAAAGGAAACCGTGTCTTTAAACAATATAAATATAAAAAGGCAAAAAAAGAGAGAAATCTGCCATTATTCTAAGAAAAAAAAAGGAAATTTTGCCCTCCCCCTCTCTGTTGGCAAATGGTTTAGTCCAATGTTTACAAGGATCAACAGCGGCACTAGAGTCACAGGCGGCTCCGCACGGGAGCTGCAGCACAAACTATTAAGTTCCAGTAAGTAACTACTTAAAACATGGGTGACAGTGACTGGGAGGAAAAGGTCTTTTACAGTGTTGAAAGACAAGTGTGTCTGTGTCTCATTAGTGGCTGTAGCAACAGCAAAACGCAACGAGGAGCGACACTTCATCAGCTAACACGCTAGCTTCAATGCTAACTAGCTCCCTGGTGGCTCACAACAGACAGAAGAATCTCAGCACATCTTTGAGCAGGATGGATTCACATTCATCATATTTTCAGGTGTGGAGCTCTTGAAAGAAGTAATGATAAAATATGTGAAAGATAATTAATTTAAAAAGAGTAGAGAAGATGTGATGATTAGTTAAAATGATTTTATATGTGTAGCACTTTGTTGCAGCTGTGGTTGTTTTAAAGGGCTTTATAAATAAATTATTATTATAAAAAATGTTGAGGATCAATACTTATGTCACATGATTAATAAAAAAGTCACTGTTTATTATATTACAATTACATTATTGATATATTGTATCTGCAACTGGAAGATTTTATTCTTAATAGGTTCTTAAAAAATGCTACAGTAAAAGGCATATTTTGAATGAATGTTACAAACGTGTTCATTTCTACAAAACAGTTAATAAAATATTTATAAAATACAATGAATTTCAAATGTTACAGATTGAGTTTAACATAAAAGAAATAGTGTTTTATGTTTAAATATCAGTTAATAAGTAATCCATTATGCCCCCTTGTTTAGGACTGGAACCAATCTCAGCTGCTTTTGTGTGAAGGCAGGGACACCCAGGACAGGTCACCAGAGACACCCAGGACACGTCTCCAGTCCATCACAGAGACAGACAAAGAGACAAACAACCATCCACACTCCCAGTCAAAGCTAAGAACAATTTACATTTGCACAGAAGAGCCAAAAAATTATTCAAACTGAGGACTCAAGTTCTTGATTGAGAGTTCTAATCACTACTGGTAATTATCAATAATAATTGATCATATTTACCAAGCTAAATCATTGTGTGGAGTCTTTAATAATACAGACCAGATCAGATGTGATCAGGCAGTCATATATTCACATGTATGTAAATGTATTATTATTAATACTATAATTAAAGCTTCAGTATGTAGCTTTTTTTATAAACATATTTCTTCACTCTGTCACTACCTCCTGACAGACTGATGTTAGCCAGGTAATCTCTGAAAAAAAATTAAAAAAAATATTGTCCCCTTGCTTCTCCAGGTGGTAAATAAGCATTTCTAAAAAGAAAAGGTGACCCGCCATTTTCCAGCCAATAAAAACAGAGTTTGTAACCAGCCAATAAAAACAGAGCTTGAATTTGAATCAGCCAATAAAAACAGAGCTTGAATTTGAATTTCAACAGACCATGGGAGAGCAGAGCCATATATGGCTCTGAGGGGGAGGGATCAGAATGCTTTGCCTGTTGAAATTTTTTCTAAGTGCTGCAGTTCTACAGAAACTGCAGACTGAACCTTTAAAGTTGAACCATGCAAATTTGTTTGGAACGAACAAGTGGACCTTTGTGCCTCTCTGTCCCACTGAAGTAGCTCTCAGTCTCAAAAAGTTGGGTGACTCCTGCATTAAAGTATTTCTTCTCCTTGAAAACCGTTTTCTTTTTAAGCTTTAAGATTTTGGGAAGGTGTGGTACCAGATTATCAGTGACACTGACCACAGCAATCTATGAATACATGCCAAACTGAAATTTAAACAATATTTAGAGGGGACCTATTTTGCAAAATTCTCATTTTGCCACTTGTCATATTAATTTTTTTTACAAGAGTAATGAGTGTCACTATTGTACTGATTAATAGTAGTATTAAGACTACTAAATACATGCCATTTAAATCAATATTATTGCTGATTATTCTGCATAGTATATGCATGCAGTTTGGATAAACTTCCCTCTGTATATTTTGCATTACATTTCACTGTAACTTTGCCGACCCCCCCAAAATTGCTCTTAAAAAATTTCCCTGTTTATGGTCCCCCCCAATAATGAGATGAAATCTACGCCCTTGGTCGCGGGGGAGGTAATGTGGACGACATCTTATTGTTAAAAGCTCCACAGCAGCTGAGCAGATCCTGCTGATAACGGCACAGTTCGTGCACCAGTCTTTGTTAACGTAAATGCAGACGCCACCGCCTCGTGCTTTCCCCGTAGTCTCGATGCACCGGTCCGTTCTGAAAAATAGCCTATTATCCAACTCATAAACAGAGTCAGGAGTGTCCTCATTGATCCACGTTTCCGTGAGGCAAAGCACCGAGCATCTCCTCATCTCCTCCGACGTTGTTACTCTCAGACGAAGCAAATCCATCTTGTTGTCCAGCGAGCGCACGTTGGACAGAAAAAGAGCCGGCATCGGGGGTCTCCCGGTTTTAGCGTCTGCCCGCAGTCTCGTCATAATTCCTGCTCGACAGCCACGCTTTTTCCCTCGAGAGCACCGTTTCCTCTTCTTTCCTCCGGAGCGCATCTGCTTCCAGAAAGATGATCTTAGCAGATCCAATCTTCCGAGCTCTGATTTGAGTTCGTTGCTGATTTCAGCTGTGCCTTGTGGTAAATCCGCTCCAATTCTTAACAGCTCAGTTCGGCTATAATTCACCCGCAAAAAACGCGTAGAGTCAGGTACAAAAACACTATTAAAACTACTAAAAACTGGGGATGTTCTGGGAGCCCATGAAGCTGCGGCTGGTCTGAGCGCGGCCATCTTGCCTTTTTGAAGTTCTAGGGCGGTTCCAAGGCGGTTCGGTTCCAGGATTGGTCCCATGAGGCGATGACGTCATCTGGAGGTATAAAACCGTGATCCGCCTTCGAAGATGTGTGTGTGGACTTGTGCTCGGTGAGAGGTCTGTTGTTGCTGTAAGGTTTATTCTTATTATGTACAATAAACCTGCATAAAATTTGCACATTCGTTTCAGAGCTTCCTTCAACCTTTTGAATTCGCAACAATTTGGTGACCACCGACGCTGAGAGGTTTGCAGTTTCGTCTGAAACGAGAGATGATTTGGAGGGTTTCCCCCCCCCCCACCGACAGGGCCGAGCACGCGCGCAGTCAACAACCGGTGATTCACAGAGGTGAGCAGAACTCCTCTTACACGAAACGTCTGCGTTTGGACACACTAAATTATTTGTTGACTGAGGGCTGTTTGTCTCCAGGTGGGCCAGTGGTTTATAATGTTAGCAGCTAAAAGTAAAAAAAAAAACGTGAACTACTGTTGGTATTTCATTTGAATGTGCATTTTTTGCGGGTTTCGTACATATAAGTAAAGTGGAAAGCACATAGAAGTCCATACACACGCAGGGATAATTTACGAGTGCCTTTGTTTGCTTTTTCCCCCTCTGTGAGCTCCGGCCTGTTGGCTAGGAGACACTTTCTTTTTATTTATTTTTTGGACTCCGGGACGCCGTGGGGCCGAGGTCAGATCGTGACATCCGGGACTTTGTTCGCCGTAGAGGTCACACTGGCTTTAATCCGGCACACGCTCGCCGTACAGGGTGGTTTGGCCGCCCCGGGTTCACAGGTCGTCGTGCATGTGATTTAAGTTCACAACCGGGACTGTGTTCGCTGTAGAGTCACATCTTTCCCTCCCCTTCCCAGTTAAAGTTGATTGCCGTATTTTCCGGTGTATAGGTCGCAAACTTTTTTTTTCTATTTTCATTTATTATTTTTTTTACTTTCTTTTGTTTATTTATTTCTTTTTTTTTCCTTTCTCTTAGACACTTGTGACCTGTACTCCGGAAAGTGCTGCATACACGCAAACAGAGGCAACAGGGACAGATTTTTATTTTTATTTTTATTCTCATTTATTGCATTTGTGAGTGTAAAAGCCAGGGAGACAGAAACCTGCTCTGAGCAACCATGCACAGAGCAGTTTCGCAGATGCAAGCTGCTGGCTCGAACTCAGATTTATGGCTTCTAACAAGATAACACTTTCCTGTTGGTGCCTGACACGATGGGAAAGAGGTACCGGGAAGGAGACATCTCCTCCCCTCCTCCCTCACCCCCTCCCCTACGTGCCTGTGAACCTGCACGGCACAGAGGCCTCTTTCATCCATAAATCTCACTGAGTTGTCTCCCTGGTTCTGGTTCTGGACCTGCTAGGGGGGTCCGGCTCAGGGTTTCGGCTGATAACGGGGAGTTTTACAGCTTAATCAGCTCAGGCTGGGACTGTAAGAGTTACTGTTTATTAGTGTGGTTACTTCAGTGCTGCTTTGGAGAAAACTCCAGAGTAAAGTAGTTAGTTAATTGCCAGTTAACAGTTGGGTTATTACACGGTTTGTTTTTATTTTCTGTTGCTGTGACTTTTGTTTTAAACACGCTGACCTCTCTGTGGCAGTCGGTTGGACAATATACTGTAATCATTGTCCTCACAATGCAGTACTGTATTTTTTGCAGATATGTGTTTTTCACTCTCAGTGTTAAAGGCACATTTCAGGTTTTTATAGGTGAGGTTCCCATGAACATGTTGCCTAAAGGAGTACATGCAAGGTTAATTTCACGCCATTAATTGTTACGTTTCCAGTTCTCATCACTTCAGCCTGGTGGGGTGCAGGTCATGTTTAATGACATATGAACATGGCCTGTGTAATAGTGGTTTGGAGTACTTTGGTGGTTTATTTTTATTTTATTTATTTGTTTTTTTATATGTGTATTTCTTTTCTTCTTGGAGGACTGCAGCTTGTTTGTTCTGCAGGATCGTTCTGCCTTGGCCTTCTGACCTGCTCGACAGAGTCTGGAAGGGAGTCTTCACACAGCTGACATACTGCAGGGGGTGACTTTCTTTGGGTGTTTTCTGAGGATTTCAGCTTGGCATCTAATCAGTGACTGCTGCAGGTGTTCCATGACGACGTTTGGTTAGCAGTTAATTCTTTCTACAGTACTTGGTGGTGGATTTCACTTATACACAGATATGCAGCTCTCAATTTACAATTTTATTCCTCACCCTACAACATTCGCATTGCTCAGTACACTCGTTTGCATATGCCTAGGTACACTATACCATAGCATTGAGAGGATTGTATCTCGACTCTGGCTTTGGATCGACATTTTAGGACAGATCACATGTTCCTTTGTCATTGAAACCAGGTTTGCTAACCACCGTGACTCTGCTGAAAACTCCTGATGGCGCCTGCACTGGAATAAACTGAACTGCCAAAATGCGTTGTGTTCGGCTGAGCTGCACGCTGACACCACCTGCACTGAACTGCCAAAATGCATCATGTTCAGCTAAAGCCGCAAGCTGTCATGACTCATGCCTGAACTGTTACATGGAGTTTTACATTTTTGCACCGGTTTCAACTCAAGTCTATGAACTGTGGTCTACACCCACTGCTGGACTCTTGACATCTCCTATGGGGGCTGGAGAACTCATGACAAGTGATAGTCAAGCTGGGAAACGTCACTACCAAACTTTGCAGCCTGGCTGATGTGTCAGCTGACCATGTGATCTTCAGGTGGTGATTCATAACTTCAGTTTAATGATCAATACTATCTTTGCTATGGTAAAATCTCACACACACACATGTACACGCTTTTCATTATGACACACAGAACTGATCTCACTGACACGTGACCTGCACAGCCACACTTCTCATGGATTGTTGGATTACCATACACATTTTTGTTTTATCCTTCATGTACTCGCGTTAGAGCAGTACAGTTTGGTTCTATTTTCTCCATCATGTTCGGTATGGGCACCTGTTGCATTCCTTTTTGGATGGGTGTTTGTCTTTTTCTTTTCTTTTTCCTCACCTTTTTGACAGGCATAGGTAGAGAGTTGGCTGACATGATGCAGAGAAGGAAGGTAAATGTTTTCTTTGTCCTAGAGACCGAGTGGAAGGGCAGCAAGGCTCACGGTGTTGGAGCAGGGTTCAAACTCTCTTACTTTGGTGTGGATAGCGGAGGAGATGGAGTAGAGGTTGTGTTGAAGGAGGTGTTGACATAGGATGTAGTGGTGGTGTAACATGTGTCAAATGGGGTGATGTGTCTTATGGTTGAAGTATTAAGTTTGATGCTAGGTAGTTGGGTTCGGATGTTTTGAGTTTTTATTTTTTCTTTCTTGTAGTATTTCCATCTGCAGTTATTTTCTTTGTAACAGGATGTTTTTTGATTGCCTCCTGTTTCAAAAAGGGGATGGGAAATAAGGAACATACTGTATAGTTAAACACACCATTTCAAATAACTAATTAGATCAACGTTTTAACTTTTCATACAGTGATGAGAGCTGGAAACAGTTATACATTTGATAAAGTTATAAAATATCATTTTAATAAGTGCCTAAAAACAGGTTGTTGGATAGTAGTTGCTCAACAAGATTCTGTTGAACCCACCTCTGGATCTGAATGTTTGGGGTAATTTATATAGATTTAGTGCTGACTTTTTCTTATTTTTTCATTTACAGGTCAAATCTGGACTTCTGATGATCGTGAAGGAAAACGCAAAATAAGATTGTGAATAATTTATATCTGAAAAGGGGAAATGCACTTTACAATCACATGTTTCCACAGCTGTGATGGACAAGCAGAGGAACCTTACCATAACTGGGTTTACATTCCTCCCCTTTTCAGCAGATTAATTAATGTTGAATGAATGCTTAATGTTGCAGTGTAACCAATGAAGGGAAAATCTATTTCCCTGCACCATTTTTTATTTATCCTATAGGTTAACAGGTGGAACATGCAGCAGAGCAGAACTAATCACATTAACTAACAAACTAACCAACTAATCACTAATCTATGCCAAGATTTTCTCATTATTTGTTGAAACCTCTCAATTGTTGTTTACACCATATGTTGAAAGGATACATATGGTTATTCTTACGCCTGTGAAGTATGACTGTGAGTTTGATCCAGGAGGTCCAGAAAGGATTGAAGGTTGTTGAGATGAATGAGTCAGACAGAATGTGAATGTTACAGACAGATTAATGTGACTATATATGTGTTTGTGCCTGGTGAATGTGCAGTACAATAGTTGTGTGTTGATAGATTTTTGAGAAAGGTGTACAGGGTTTTCACTACTTTTCTATAGATATAATTTAGTTTTATCAATTTTGATTCTTAGATTTGAACGATAATTAGAAATGTTTTAGAGGATACATTTTAGCTGCACCTTGTTAAGAAGTATCAGAGTAGCCTAGCGGTGAATTTTACTGATAGGAAATGTTTGTGGTAGAACATTCCGGTACAGAGAGAATAATATATATATAGGAAATGGATGTGAATAAGATAATTGAGTTTGACAGGTTATGGAAGGATTTTTGTGTTTTCTGTTCGGATCAGATTAATCATAGATTAAGTGTTAATTTTCTGAATGTGGTCTTAGCCCTTATCACAGACATCTCTGAATAAGAGCAGTTGAGCTTTTCTCAGATATCGGATTAGTTAACAGAGTAGTGTAGGGCTTTTCCCCTCACAGGTGTCTATGATGAAGAAGATGAAGAGGCCTGACAACAGTTCATATTCTTTGCTAAGGTTAACACATACCAGAAATGGAACAGAGTATATGCAATGTTTTGAAGTTGTTAAGAGTTGATAAATCAAATTTTTGGGAATTTTAAGGGTTTTTGAGAGAGTATTGAATTTATAAGGTCTGATTAAAGTCCAGTTGTTTTTTATTGAACGCCTTTTTAAAGGTATTGAATTTAACTTCATTATTCCTGCATATACCCTGTAGAGGCGTGTTTGTTGATAGGAGGGACAGTCCGCTCGGTTCTTTCTTGTTTTTATTTTTATTTGTTCGTCTTTGCATCTATTTTTGTCTTGTTTGTTTTTGTCTGTTTTATTCTTGTTCATTGTTTTTGTTTGTTTTGTCTTGTTTCTATTTGTTTGTTACATTTGTTTTATTCTTTGTTTTTGTCTGTTTTATTTTTTGTTTGTTTGTTCTGATCTTATTCTGTTTAGTTTTTATTACCATTTATATTATTGCTTATTTTATATGAGGGTTTTATATTCTGGGTGGGTAACTTAGATGTAATATTGCTGTGGGTGGGAATGTTAGAGATTTCCAATGTGTATCAAGTTTTTAATTGCATTCTCACATAGAACATATAGGATTTTGTTGACATGATGTTTGTCATGTCAAAAGGGGAATTGAAATATATTTCTATCAGTATTACATTACACCCATTATGCTCCATTATTTGTATTCACTTAATTCTGCCTTATAATGTGAATTGTGACACAGGGCAGAACGTTTTTCTCTCGGGCTTTGTTTTCACTAGGGAACAGTTACACGCCTGCACATACAACAGACATAACACTGGATGATTGACATACAGAGCTGGTAGCTTGTTGGCTGAGAGACGGATCACGTACAGAGTAGGGGAAGTTCTAGGGCGGTTCCAAGGCGGTTCGGTTCCAGGATTGGTCCCATGAGGCGATGACGTCATCTGGAGGTATAAAACCGTGATCCGCCTTCGAAGATGTGTGTGTGGACTTGTGCTCGGTGAGAGGTCTGTTGTTGCTGTAAGGTTTATTCTTATTATGTACAATAAACCTGCATAAAATTTGCACATTCGTTTCAGAGCTTCCTTCAACCTTTTGAATTCGCAACACAGTTTTCTGCTTAGTTGTGGTGGCCGCACCTTGATTTGAGTTGAGTCCAAAAATAATCACACTCAGATACAGCTTTACACCCTTCTTCAAAACATCCACCTGGTTGCTTATAATGTTATATCATTAAGCTCTTCAAATGAGACAGCCTCTACATGAACAGTTTCCACAGTGAAGTTGTTAGACTCATAAATCCCTAACCAGGAAAATCAATGTAAAAAATAAATAAATAATACATTTCAACTGTAATGTCATTTTAATTGGTGATATGTGACTTAAGGCTCCCACATACTCGGGCGTACTGTGTGTGCTCCGTGAGCAGGGTGGACTCCACGTGCACTGTCCGCAGACGGATGAGGCTTCAAACTTGAGC
>JBBPBX010112142.1:0-10634 GCA_038048925.1 Garcialebias charrua
AACCTGTATAAATGAAATGGTTGAATGAAAAAGGAAAGCAGAAAGAAACAGGAAACTACAATCAATAATTACTCATATCAGAATAGCATGTACAGGCCTTAATAAATCTCCTAATTTAATTGTAAAACATGCAACGGGACTTTGTGATAAATGTAATCTCTCTGAAACAGTTCAGCATGTTTTTATGGAATGTTCTGGTTATGTATCAAAAAGAAGGCATTTATAAATAATAAATAAAATCTATATTAAATTTACAATTAATAAAAATTTTAGTAGTAATGTCAGTCAAGTAAAAGATCAAATTATTTTTTTCTTGGAAAATACAAACGTAATAAAGATACAAGATACAAGATACAAGATACAAGAAGGTTTATTAACATTGCATCAATTTTCACCAATACAACGTAAGTATGTAGTTACAGTCATCCAGGAGAGAGAATGAGTGCAAAAAGCTGCAGCTCAACAAAGCACATGACATGTTTATCAACACATGATATGTTTATCAACACATGATATACTTATAGCGCGGACGCTCCCATCTGTCCCCAGATGAAGGGAATTAAGTTGAATTATTAAGTTGATATCACAGCATTATTACTGTATATATTTTTTCTGTTTATCTCCTGTCCACACTCCAGTTCACCAATCGGTCTTTTGCAGACACATGATTTGTGCACTTCCGGTCGCCATGTCAGAGGGATGCGCAGACTATGTGCGCAGATAGATACCCGTTCAGGTAAACAGAGGAAGTCCGTGGTAAACACAGTGCGATACAGAACGAATCTGCAAAATAGAAAGTAAATATAAAAATGAGAAGAAGCCGTATAGAGAGAAACTCAACGTGGAAGCCAGAGACCGTTACATGGCAAAGTTGACGTCAATTAACAACGTTGATCCATACGAGCTAGCAGCTATGGCATGGACGTCAGAACCAGGGCTACTTCCACCAACAACAAATATGGACATTATTTTCTGTCTTGTAAATGGTGTCAGTGCCTACACATTTGACGAATTTGGTGGCCACAGCAAAGGTAAAACACCCTAAACATAACATGTTAGTCATCTTAGTCAAAGTTATACAAATGTCACTTCACAGCTAGTTTAAAGACACAAGTTGTGTGTGTGTGTGTGTGTGTACACACACATATATATATATACTGTATATGTGTGTATGTACTGTATATGTGTGTGTGTGTATATATATACACACACTTAAATATATAAATATGTATATACTGTATGTATATATATATATATATATATATATATATATATATATACTGTATGTGTGTGTACATTTTGTAAATACACATATTTTAACATATCTATACACACATATTAATTTATGTGAGTTTTGTGTGTCTGCATAAACATATACTGTATACATGTAATCCATACATTAACTATAAGAATTTACACCCCAAAGCAACACATTCATCTTAATATATTGTATATGCTGTTCGAACATTTTACTCTGAAGTCTGTATTACAAGTAATTTTTACTATATTTTGTGTCTTTTTTTGGGTGATGCATGGCTTATCATGGCTTGCATCGGAAGAGCTTCTTGGCTGCTGAAAAATTCATATCTGAATCACCAGCATGGTGTCCTGAGAGCAAAGATGACATGTCTACGCATTTGTGACAACAAAAACTGTAAAACAGTTTGGTTCCATTTAAGTTGTGTGGGTTACACTTGCACAGGAAGAGACATGGTTTTGTTCTTCATGTACCAGTAAAATGTGAGGCACATACTTAGCTTAATAAAGATGGCTTTAACATTTGAGAAGCTTTTGTAATGTTATTTTTATGCCAGAAATATTTAATATGTTAAATTTTTAAACCTTTGTTTAGCATCACGAAAGGTTACAATTAACCACCAAAAATTAGATATGTGGATGTAAATAATCTTATGACAACAGTTGAACCTTTTGCATGTTTATTTCATTTCATTGTGTCATAAATCATTTACAGTAATTGTCACATTAGATGGTCTCTCTGTAAAAATTTCAAAGCAATCAATAATCACAGCAACCTTATTTCCAAATGACTGCAAAAACTCATGTGGCATAACTTTACGCAATGTGTCTCTGTCTGGCCACACAATAGAAGGTTGCAGGATTGTATATAATTGTGACAGAATTTGTGACAGTCCCCTGTTCAGCAATTTGTTGAGATTCATCAGTAGAATCTGAAATGCTTTCCAGCTGAACCTCAGCTTCCTGCAGGACATGATGGCCACAAACGTCTTCATCCTGCTGCGCCACTAACTCAAGCTTCCTTTGATGTGCTGTTAAGTTGCTGGTGTCGTTTAAGTCGTCTTGCACAGCGTGCCACGTCAGTCGGTTTAACATCAGTGTGACCCAGACGTAGAGATGGAGACCAGTCTGCATCACTTCATCTCATAAGCTGGCTGACCTGCAATCACATAGAGATGACAGATAAATGACAGGTGACAGCTGTGATGAGAGAAATGCAATTTCAATCCTGTGTATGTCCTGTACATATTGCAGTATTGAAAATAAAGTTGACTTTGAGTTTGACTTTTTTATATGTGAACACAGTTATTAAATCCTGCTAGTTGTTCAGGCTTATTGCTATTTTATCCCTGGTTTTTTTCAAGACTTAAGGCCGGTGCAGAGCTCCGCGCTGGACCGAGTCCCGCGCCACGCGCGCGCGCTGCGCGTGCGGGGTTCTCAGCAGAGCACAGCGTGAAGCAGCGTGTGCTCTGCTTTCTTCTCACGTTCTCTGTGAACAGCTGCATGCGGAGGGGGTCAGTTCAGTCCCCCTCCGCGTGCAGCTGATTGGTCAGACACCGCGCTCCGCGTAGGCGCTCGTAAAATTGGAGCTTGGCGCGCTCGCGTGAACGTTCAAAGGGCTTGTGCAGCGGCGACCTCACGGCGCTCACACAGCGGGGCGCCGCGCTCGCTCAAGCGCGGAGCTATGCGCCGGCCTTTAGACAGTAGTTAGAGTCTAAATATGACTTAGCTCCGTTTTCACACTTACCGTATTCGTCGGTCTTTAATACGCTCCCGTGTATAATACGCTTTGACCAATTATTGCCAATAAACCAGAAAAAAAGTACATAATACGCTTCGGTGTTTAATACGCATCTATTATGCGTCACCGCTACGCAACGCGTCAGCGTGTTTGCCCTGCTTAAAATGGCGGCCACAGAAGCGTCAGCACGGAAGGACTTTACAAGATTAAAACTGTAAAAACTATTCCTTTGCTGAGAAAAAATATATTTCTTAGCCGATGTTATAGCACAAGGGTTCCCGAGCTTAACCGTTCCTTAATCAATTCACGAAATGGTCAAATCTGCTGAATTTAAATTGTTTCGGTTTTCCAAACGGCCTCGGGGGCGCTACGAAAATAAATTATAAATAAATCGAAATTTATCTCAAATGTCTTCTACAGGTCAACAGTCTGTAAATTGAAGCCATATAATTACACTCTGTAAGCAGAAAAAAATCCACTGAGTGGTTTCTGAGCTGTTTATCTAAACAGTAGGTATCTGTTTATGGTAGCTAACAGCTAACATGCTAAAAGCGATTTTTTTTTTAGCTCTAAATATCTTCTGCAGCTAAAAGTTTGTAGATGACCACAAAATAATTACACTCTGTAAGTTTCAAGAAAATCTGCGGTGTGGTTTATGAGTTATCTTGCTAAAAAAAACGCTATCAACACAGCTAAATGGTAGCTACCTCCAGAGCAGGGAGCCGGGCAGCGACATTCAGTCCGAGCAGAGGAGACTTTTTTCGGACACATGACGGTCGGTGGACTCTCTGGAAGTGTCCGCTAGCGGACAAAAGTGGTACTGCACCATTTTTAGGCCAAAATGAAAAACGGCGAATCAGAGGCAAAAATGGGTCTAAAAATATGGGGAAAAAATCCATAAATAATACGTTTTGATGTATAATACGAAGGACATTCAAATAAGCAAAAAAACTGCGTATTATATACAGACGAATACGGTAGTCACAAACTGTTAGTTCACAACTGTTTTTATCATTTAAAGCTGGGGTATGTAGCTTTATTTATAAACATATTTCTTCTCTCCGTCACTATTTTTTGACAGACTGATGTTAGACAGCTAATCTTTGAGAAATACTATATTCCTCTGGCGTCTCCCGGTGGTTAAAATAGAATTTATAAAAACCAGAGCGCCCCGAGTTTAACCAGCCAATAAAAACAGAGTTTTGTTCATGCACGAGCTTCCCTCGCCCTTCCCCCCCTCTCCCAGCTGCGCGCATCCGCGCACGTTCCCGTCTCAAACAGTAGCTGTTTCAAAATGGCGGAGGTGGCGAGAGCTTCGGGTGCTCAAAGGATTGCAAAGCGATGCAGAGTTAGCAACATTCTTGCTTGACAAGTAAGTGTCTTTGCTTGAATCATGTGATAGCGCAAATGCCATGATATTATCTACAACAGGCTAAAACCGTTTTCCGGCCTACAGCTGACGTGATGCTAATGGTAGCAGCTAACTCATTCAACCTCAGTATTGTTTCGATACGTACATTTAGTTATCCTAACTTATTGTATTGTGGATCAGCAAGCAGATATGATGAAAGTACTGTAACTGCGCTGTCTGTGTAAGAGAGGCATGATCACAACAACTAGCAATTAGCATATTGTCTGCAGATCATTTGGTGTTCATAATCGAAAAGTCTGTTAGTTCTCCTACACAATATATGTTGTTGATGCATACATGTCAACCTCTTTGGACGTTTACCTGTATAAAGGGCCTCAAAAATCATTAATTTTTTGCATAAAATCTGTAAAACTTGCGGTGGGGGGGACGCGTTTGTCTGCTGCGGACATGAGCCTGCAGTGAAGCAGGATGAAAGGAGAGCGTAAAAAGTTCAAATTTTACTTCTAGCAGCAGAACAGGATGGAAGATGGCTGTTTGATGCTATTTTTTAAATCATCCTACATGCTTTGATATGTTAGATAAATTTGTCCGTATACCTGCAAAATGACGTAAAATATTAAAATATTAAATACCAGTATTGGTGGATCATCCTCTGATCAGTAAGGAAATGATATTGAAAGCTTATATTGGCAAGCACTCTGTGTTTATTTAAACTCAGCAGAAATCATTGAGATTTATTAGATATTTTGTTTGATAGATTATTATGTATGAATCATTCTACAAACAAAGATAATTTAGAATTATAGGGTAAGTTGGAAGTGACACAGCATATGAAACGTGCCATACAAAATACTTCATTGTGTGATAAATGTGAAAAGAATTTCTGATTATTGTTTGAACTACATTATATGTTTTTATGCAGAGATGATGACTTTGGGAAAGGTCTGAGAAGTAATGAATTTGGGGAGACTCCCATTCAGGTTTTGGAAACAAGGTAAGTAAGGGGAAACCGTATTTATGTCAAGATTATTGTATGATTTGCACTGCAACTAATATAACTGTGATCATAATATTATTACACAATTTTAAAATGTAGATGGTAAGGTTGTATGTCTAAGTGCAAAGAGAACAATCTTCACATGAATGTGAAGAAGACAAAGGAGATGATTGTGGACTTCAGAAGGAACAAACACACCCATGCCCCACTGAAAATAGGTGGGTCTGCAGTGGAAGTGGTCTCCAGCTACAAATACTTGGGTGTACACATGAATGATAACCTCAGCTGGAGCAACAACACCACCAGCCTGATCAAGAAAGGTCATCAGAGACTCTACTTCCTCAGACGGCTGAGACGAGCTGGTCTGAGCAGCCCAGTCCTCACCTCCTTCTACAGGTGTGCAGTGGAGAGCATCCTGTGCTCCAGCATCAACGTGTGGCATGGAGGCTGCACAGTTGAAGAGAGGAAAGCTCTGCAGAGAGTGGTGAAGGCTGCACAGAAGTCTGTTGGAGTCAGTCTCCCCACCATCACAGACATTTACACCTCCAGATGCAGGAAAAGAGCCACCTGCATCATGAAAGACCTCACTCATCCAGCACACTCACTCTTTGCCCCACTCCCCTCAGGACGGAGGTTGAGGAGCATCAAGTGTAGAACCACTAGACTGAGGAACAGCTTCTACCCTGAGGCTGTTAGACTCATGAATAAATAAAAATAAAATAAAAAATAAACACTGCAAAATATCACATCATACTGATGCTGATCTGTTTTCTTGTTGCTGTATTCATCTGTGTTCATCTGTGACCATCTGCTCATACAAACTCATGTTCGTGCTGCTGTGTATTACTAGTTGATGTTTTTCTTAGTTAGTTCTAGATGTTATTACTGTTTTTCTCTTTCATTTGTTGTTGGATGTAACTGGGACCTCGTGTACATAATCTCGTTTTCATCTCATGTACCACATGCGGTGCAAATGACAATAAAGACTCTCTGACTCTGACTCTGACTCTCTAATATTGTTTATGAAATGTATTTCCACCAGATATTACGGTAGGCAGAAACAAAAACCAAAGTTTAATAGTTGTTTTTATATAATCCATCCATTTTCGTCCGCTTATCCGGGGTCGGGTCGCGGGGGTAGCAGCCTAAGTAGGGAGGCCCAGACTTCCCTCTCCCCAGCCACTTGGAGCAGCTCCTCTGGGGGAATCCCAAGGCGTTCCCAGGCCAGCCGAGAAACATAGTCCCTCCAGCGTGTCCTGGGTCTTCCTCTGGGTCTCCTCCCGGTGGGACATGCCCGGAACACCTCACCAGGGAGGCGTCCAGGAGGCATCCTAACCAGATGCCCGAGCCACCTCAACTGGCTCCTCTCGATGTGGAGAAGCAGCGGCTCTACTCCGAGTCCCTCCCGGATGACTGAGCTTCTCACCCTATCTCTAAGGGAGAGTCCAGACACCCTGCGGAGAAAACTCATTTCAGCCGCTTGTATCCGAGATCTCGTTCTTTCGGTCACAACCCAAAGCTCATGACCATAGATGAGGGTGGGAACGTAGATCGATCGGTAAATTGAGAGCTTTGCCTTTCGACTCAGCTCTCTCTTCACCACGACAGACCGGTACAGCGCCCGCTTCACTGCGGATGCTGCACCTATCCGCCTATCGATCTCACGCTCCAGTTTTTATATAATGTATTTGTTTATTGTTATGGCTTTTCTGTGCTGCAATTTTAGTGGACATAAAATTAGAATAATACAGATGCACAATATTGACAATAAATGACTTTGAAGCTTATTTTTTTATTATTTTATTTTTCTAACCGCGTCACAGAAAAAGTACAACTTTATAAATTTAAGAATTTTTAAAAAGATGACTTAATTAAAATTCTGTTCTTCTGTGTTCATGTATAACATACACTTGCACTGAACGTACGTATTTTAGTGCGTGTTAAAAATATGATTTTGTCTATACTTTCGAGTTAGTCTCATTAACTTTTATTGAGAGAATTTATTGAACTGGTACCCAAGTACATGTTTTTTTCTGTCATGATCAAAATTGAATATTGTTTTTTAATAAAATAATGTAATGTGTTGCCTCAGTAACAATGTTAGTTTATGACAAGAAAGTTAATGCTCAATAGTCCAGGTATCAAATCCGATAATTCTCTATCAGGTCATCTGGATAGTTTATTTTTAGTAGAAACGTTTCACCCTCACTCCAGAAGCCCTCTGGAGTGAGGGTGAAACGTTTCTACTAAAAATTAACTGTCCAGATGACCTAATAGAGAATTATCGAATTATGTTTTTTTCACGTTTATATTTTTTTGTTTTAGTAGGTCTTCGCTGGACATTCACAACGAGGTTTATGAAAGTGACTTCAATGACATTCAAAATTCTGTGTAAGTAGTATTGGTCAATATTTACTCAAATATTACATGTTGAGTGTTGAAGACTAATCTTCTAATCCCTTTAAATAGTATTGACTGGTCTGAAGACAACATGGACACCGCACGAGGACAAACAAGACATTTCCGGAGTAAGAGGAAACCGTTGGGTACGCAGGTTTGGCTGGTGCTCAAGGTTCTGGAGGTGGCAGACCTCCAGGGATGAGGAGGCCGGGTTGGCACAGAGCGTTTCCCAGCAGGGGAGTCTGCCTGGGACACACAAGCCGGCGTTCTCCCTGTCAAGTGTACCAGGACCACAGGCTGTTAGTCTATTTTTGGTTGGAGCACCAGCACCACATATTTTTAGTTGGAGCACCAGCACCACGGAGGTCTGGGCGGCACGGATCTCTTGTCTTAACCCAGGAAGGGTGCTTACCAGAAGGAAGTGGAAAAAGTTGTAATGAGCTAAAAAATTAAACATGTAATTAGCTGGGAAAGCTAAATTTAACCTAGTGACAGCTCTGTTCATCAGGCAGTCAGGATGCTTAACACTCTGCCTGCACTGCCTTCCCTCCCACTTGTACTGCCTTAACACAAAAAACTTTCACACATTACCACACAGCACAAAGTTTTTAACACTGGACTCTGTGTCATCAAACGGGTTATTCACTCAACTCACGGTCATGTGCTCATTCAGTTTGCACTACTTCTTATATTTGCACTGTTTGTATTACATTACTGTCTATAGTCATACTACTGTTTACATTTACTGTTTAAAGTTATTTAAATTTATTGCTACTGTTTACATTTATTGCTACTGTTTACATTTATTACTACTGTTTACATTTACACTTTTCATATCTACACTACTGCTGATATAGTATATATTCTTTTTAATAACATTATTACATATGCCACTTTACCTCTATACCAATATCAACTACCTCATACATATACGGTCCGTGTACATTCAGGCAGTTCGTTTTTTCATTTGAAACAAAAAATGAAATAACAAAAAAACCACTTGTTTTTTCGTTTTTCGTTTATTGAACCAAAACAAAAAAAATGGATTACAAACCGTTATCCGATTTCCGATTTTGTGCACAAAACAAAAATGGAAAAAACGGATAACGTCGGGTCGGTTTCGATTTTGTAATTTCTTTTATTGACAGCGGATATGACCCGGAAGTTCTCTCTGCCCCGCAAATGTGACGTGTCGAAGCATTTGTGTGCACATTTAAGAGTGTAGAATTCATTATAGCATATTTACACAGAACAAACTTTGTATTGTTTAAAAAAAACTCTTAACAACAGAGAAAAATCTGGGAGATCGATGCGCGGCCCAATTACATCAGTGTAATTATGATGAAGATATTATTGAGCTTTTATTGTGAAAAGACAACGGAGGGGGGAGCGGGTTAGCATGGCAGCTATTCACAACAACAGTGAGTGAAAACTACTTTACATTCAGCAGCATTCTGTTTGTTTGTTTGCTTGTTTGTTTGTTTGCTTGTTTGTTTCATGTTTAGTCAGTCATACATGTGGTAGGCTACTTTTAAAAGTTTGTAAGGTGACACATTAAAATGCTTATTGTATGTTTTAAATACTGTATACAGTAGCAGTGTTTGTAGCGACGAAGAACGTAGAAACACCTCGTGGTTATGTTTAATATTTTAGATTTAGTTGAACAGTTAACATATTCATATAAGAGGTTTTGCATAAAAAATATGACCTTACAAACCTTTCTGTGCCTCACGTTTATGTTTTAAGGCCTCAGTGGCTGGATTTTTAAAGCCCCTTCAGAAATGCAGTTATTTTCTTTAATGTCTATAAAACAACATTAAACAATGTTCAACTTCTTTTCTGTCTTCAGAGACCATTGTGTGCACAACTATGTACTGATTATTGAGAGACTGCTGTCTGTGAATACTTTTTTATTTTTATGTATTGATCCAGTATGGAGCTGAACCTCTCCCAGGTCCTTTGTGTTGGTGTGCTGGAGACCATCACCTGAGGTTCTTCCTGTTGAACCACAACTAGTACAACCCAGACTTTCACATCACAGCAGGTAAGATTGCATCAACAAAAAGAATAGTACTCAACAATATTCTTTGATGTAAATCTGTTGATTTTCTGTGGTTCTGATGAGGGAAGTGACAAAGTGGATGCAGCATTCAGCCCATAATGGACCCAGGAGACAGATGTCCTCTGCGTCCAGACCTACAACACCTGGACATCCAGGAGGGTGGACGAGGAGGTGGTGGAGTCTGAAGAAGTGTACAAGCAGCAGGATGAGGAGAAACTAGACAGATGTCCTCTGCGTCCAGACCTACAACACCTGGACATCCAGGAGGGTGGACGAGGAGGTGGTGGAGTCTGAAGAAGTGTACAAGCAGCAGGATGAGGAGAAACTAGTTCAGTAAAATTGAATTTCTAGTAAAATTCTGATTTTGCAGATTTACAGCTGTAAAGTGTCATTTTTACAGAGCTGATGAAGTCAAACACCACTTGCTGATATTTTTTAAACTCAATTTTTTTGATAATCTGTTCATATTAATGTTTCCCCAAAGGTTTTCATATATTTGATAATATGGGATGGTTTTACTTTAATAAAATGTTTTTTTTAACATTCACCAACTTTGTTTTTACTAAAGTACGAGATGAACTAATGAAATTAAAACAGATACACAAATATTCTCACAAAGAATAACTCAACACTAACAGATAATATAGTGTACTACTGTAACTTTATTTACACATAACTACAGAAACACTTGGTTCATTGGCCCTCATGCACGAACCGTTCGTACGCACAGATTTGTTCTTAAACTGTGCGTACGAGTGATTTAGGATCATTTGTGGCATTCAACAATGTTTTCGTATCCTACGAT